>JABUQX010032744.1:2500-5000 GCA_015478945.1 Trachelipus rathkii
AAAATTTCATAGTTTCTCTAGGATGTATATAGGGGGGGCTCCCTCCAGAGCGAAGTTGAAATTGTCGCTACGCCCTCTTTGCCACTTCCATTTCCGAGTAAAGATTAGGCCTAACGATACCCAATCGAACAGGTGGATCACAGGTGAGTTTTGTGACCGTAGGTCCACCCCTAAGTGGGTGGCTGCCCCGCTTAGCGCCAAGCGTCACATACGTCCTGAAAACCATGTGAGGCTTAACGTAGCTGGGCTAAAATTTGGATGTGGGCTATATGATGACGTAATCTCGTCGGAGACGAGATACTACGCCGCTGCTGTCCCCCCGTAAAGGGGACGCTTGCCCCCGTCTAAAAAATTAAAAAATAAGCGAGAAGATTTCGAAACTTGGAAGAAAAGGATTCGGCTTCGGAGTTGAGTACGCGTAGTTTGGAGTTGGGATTACTGTGCGACGGAGTCCTAGGGACCTTCGACGTGGTCTTCGCCTCCCTTGTAAATAGATAAGAAGAAATGCAATGGTAATGCAAAACAGAGGAAAAGAAAGGAAGAAAGAAGTTCACCGAAGGAGGAGGAAAGGAGGAAGGAAGAAGAATGAGGAAGGATGGATAAATCAGAAGGATTCGGAAGGAGTCGGTTTTATCGAACCAGTGCTGGAGCCAGTGCGTGTGCTAGTTAATAAAACCAGTCTTTTTATGAGTAGTGTAACAATAATATCAATATTTTTTATTTTTTGTTTGTTTTATTTTATTTTTTCTAACTTTATTTTTTTTATTTTTCATTTAAAAAATTTTTTTTTTTTTAAATTTATTTTTCTAACTTTTTTTTTTTATAAGTTTGATTTTTATTTTTTTTATTTTATTTTTTTTTTTTTAATTTAAACTTATTTTTCTAACTTCTTTTTTTTTTTTTTTATTTTACTTTTATTCTTTTGTGTTTAATTTTTTTTTTTTTTTTTTTATTTGTATTTCTTTAAAAACTTTTTGTTTTACTAAAAATCTATTCACTCGACTCATATTTGTAACCATAATATTTGCATGTTTGCATACCCTAAAAGCAGTAAATCAGTAAATCAGTAAATCAACTACCCCTCCTCACCCCTTCCGTGATCTATTGATCTATTCATCTATTGATCTATTGAGTCGTCATATTTTTAGCTAAAATTGTCCATTTTTACAAGACCCCTAAAGCAGTAAAGCAGTAAATCAGTAAATCAGTAAATTAGTAAATCAAACTACACACCTCACCACTTCCGTGATCTAATTGATCTATGATCTATTGAATCTATTGATTCAGGTCATATTTTTACTAAAATTATCATTGTTTTTAAACCTACCCCTTAAAGCAGTAAAGTCAGTAAATCAGTAAAATCAAACTACACACCTCACCCCTTCCGTGATACTTGATCTATTGATCTATTGATGCTATTGATTCAAGTCATATTTTTTAGTAAAAAAATGGTCATGTTTTACATACCCTAAATAAGTAAATCAGTAATCAAACCACCCCAACCTACACTCCTGTCCAACCATGATCTATTGATCTATTGATCTATTGATTAAGGTCATATTTTTACTAAAATTATCATGTTTTACATACCCTAAATCAGTAAATAGGTTACCCTAGGTTAAGTTTTGTTAGGTTAAGTTAGGTTAGGTGGTTAAGTTTCGTTGGATTCGTTAGAGAAACTATAAATAACCTTTTTTTTTTTTTTTTTTTTTTTTTTTTTTTTTTTTTTTTTTTTTTTTTTTTTTTTTGTCGATCATTCATCCTGTCGATCATTTGGGACTAGCCTCCTAAATTCATTTTTTCAAAAAAAAAAAAAATCGGAAATGAGGATACCCTTTTTTCTACTAAACTAATTTTAAATTTTATTACAGATTTGGAAATGGTTGTGAAAGCTCTTTCTTAAGGTATTTGTTCTATCAAAATCCAAAAACAAGTTTTTTTCTGCGTTGTGTTTTCTTAAAAAAAAAAAAAACATCTAGAAAAGAACATTTAAAAAATGACACTGGTCGACAAAAATACTTTTTTTTCATCACTGACCAAATTACACTTTTCTGAATGCATTTTTGACGCTGATTCCAAATCTGGCTTCAGTTTTTCTCTATCACGTAAAGGTTTTGAAATAAAGATAAAAATATTATTATTTTTTTTTTAAATGTAAGGTTTTAAATATTCAAAATTCACGCAAAGAATTTATTTCCATCAACTTAATTATACATTATACACTCATATTACAAAAATTAATAGAATTTATATAAAGAATATAAATAAACTTATTGCATAATTAAAATTTACTAAACAAAAAGCCTTAAAAGCGTTGATTTTGTGATTTTCTTTTATAAGTTTGGTCTGGATTTTCACGATATAGCATCCAACAATGGTCAGCCATCATGCTTTCGTTCCAAAATCCTTGATATCGAGTTTCCATAGTCTTAATGTCCTGATTGAAGTGCTCCCCTTGCTCGTCACTTACTGCACCAAGATCATTGGGAAAAAAGTTTAG
>JABUQX010032744.1:12500-22500 GCA_015478945.1 Trachelipus rathkii
CCCCTCTATCACGATGTCAAGCACCTCTCTTTCTCTAGAGATCTTCATCACCTCCGTCTTTTCCTTATTTATTTTTAATCCTTCTCTATGCAATATGTCTCCCCACCTATCCAACGCTCTCTGCAGAGTCGCTCTGTCACTTGTCACCACTGCTATGTCATCTGCATATGCCATAGCAATTCCAACATCCTCCTCCAAACCAACCTCTCGGATACACCCATCCATATATATGATAAACAGCAGAGGAGACAAAACTCCTCCCTGTCTCACTCCCGCTTTTACATGGAACCATTTTCCTAAGCCAAACGCTGTTCTGACGGCACTCTTACTAGTGACATAGAGACTACGTATCACTCTTATTAACTTGGGTTCAACCTCATAATACGGATTTTCAAGCGTTTCCCACAACTTCTCCCGCGGCACACTATCAAACGCTTTCTCTAGATCTATAAAAGCAGCATAGATGTCTCTATCCCACTCCCAACTCTTCTCAATCACCATCTTCAAGCTAAAGATCAAATCGGTGGTTCCTCTTCCCGGTCTAAAACCATATTGGGCCTCATTCAATTTATTCTCCACACTCGTTCTAAGTCTCCTCTCCAAAATCCTTTCATATATCTTCAAAGCATGGGGCAGAAGAGATATCCCCCTATAGTTGGAACACTCACCTCTGTCTCCCTTCTTAAATATTGGACATATTATTGCCTTCCCCCATTCCTCTGGTACCCTTTCCTCTCTCCAAAATCCGTTGAACAGTCTCCACATCCACTGCACCACCTCCTTCCCTCCTTTAAATATTTCAACAGGTAATCCGTCGATACCTGTACTCTTACCATTCTTCATACTGTTTATTGCGGTCTCCACTTCCTCCATTGATATTATCTGTTCATTATTTGGATTTTCCGCACCCGCTTGTTGTTCAACAGCGATATCAACCTGGTGTTGATCCTCTGCTCTTCCCCGCCGTTCGACCTCTATATTTGGATTGTATAATTCGAAAAAATACTCGCTCCATCTATCATTAACCTCCTCTGGTTCTATTTTCAATCTGCCCTCCTTATCTTTAACTAAGTGTCCTGCTGACGAGTCCTGTTTCCTATATCTTTTTGCCATATTATATATTAGTTTTTTAGTTCCGGTCATATCTTGTCTCAGTTGTTCACCTATTCGCACCCAAGACTCATTCTGAGCCTCCCTTTTCAATACTTCGGCTCTATTTCTAATGGTTACATATTCCACTCTAGATTCTGGGCTTCTCCCCTTCATCCAACTTCTAAACGCTTTATTTTTTTCCTTTTAGGCTCGGTCCCACATCCTCCTCCACCATATATATATATATATATATATATATATATATATATATATATATATAAATTTACATATTATATATTATATATATATTATATATATATATATATATATATATATATATATATCCTTAATTCCTTTTTATGGTGCAAGATACAATGGTATTTTTTTTCAATATATTGTATGTTATGAAAATACTACAAAATTAGAATAATAAAAAAAAAATTGAAAAATTTTAAATAAAATAAAAGGTTATTTTTAAATAATACGTTTTCCTAAAGAATTTTACGGATGACAGAGCCCGACCACAGCGACGTTATTATATTTTTCTAAATTGCAAAATTCTTTCCCGTAAATAAAGAATGAAAACAATGTTACCCAGCGTTGATTCATGTAGATTACGTCGAAATTTACTGCATCCTCGATCAGTATAAGTTAGGTTGTGTTTTACTGCATCCTCGATCAACGTAGGTTAGGGTTCGTTTTAATTCTCTCTAAGTTCAGGTTATATGTTTTGTTTGGTATTCACAAAATCTACATATGAAAACAAAATCCAATACGGAACGTATTTTACCAAAAAAAAATTTTTATTACCCTACCTTGAATTCTTTCGTTCAGCAGCACTAAACGCCGTTTTCTTTCTCATGCAAAATCAGCGTTTTGGCTTACTTTGTCAATTAATTTTTAATAATTTCATAATTCGTAGCTTTCTCGTTTACATCATAATTAATTGCTATTATACTACTAATTAATTGAAAAAAAAAAAAAAAATCACTTTAGATGGGATATCATGAATATATTATGTATTATATATTATATTATATAATATATATATATATAAAAATATATATACATATATATATATATATTATATTATATATATATATATATATATATATATATATATATATATATATATATATATATATATATATATATATATATATATAATATATATATATATATTAGTTCTGGAGCGGAAGTTGAAATTTTTGCTAACCGGCGGTTGCGTTTTTTTGCTGGCTTCTTTAAATTTTTTCAACAACCACGGTTTGCAGTTGCGGTTTTTTGCGGTTTGCGGTTCTTTAAATTTTTCAACAACCGCGCGTTGCAGTTGCGGTGTAAATAAAAACAAAATTTAACAATTGCTTTGTTTACTACTACTACTACTTACTCCTACTACTACTACTACTACTACTAATAATAATAATAATAATAATAATAATAATAATAATAAAATAATAATAATAAAAAATAACAATAAAATAATAATAAATAATAATAATTAAAATTATTATTATTATTATTATTATTATTATTATTATTATTATTATTATTATTATTATTATTATTATTATTATTATTATTATTATTATTATTATTATTATTATTATTATATTATTTATTATATTATTACCTTGAGATATTACTAAGTTTCAAGTCTTTTAATGTGGAATTTAGCCTCTGTTTCCAAGAATTACCAGGAGTAGTAGCAAGGGCCAATTGAACCCCGAACTTTTGCCTTCCAGGGGTCAATTTTGAGAACCCAAATTTTTTGAGAACCCAAATTTTTTGAGAACCCAATTTTTTGAGAACCCAAATTTTTTGAGAACCCTAATTTTTTTGAGAACCCTAATTTTTTGCAACCCTTCGCAGAAGGGTTGCGCCAAACGGTTGCGTAGCAACCGTTGTACGTAACCCCCCCCTATTTTTTGAGAACCCTAATTTTTGAGAATCCTAATTTTTTGGGCAGCCCTATTTTTTTTGGGGGAACCCTAATTTCACTTATACACATACACTATGACACTTACACACCTACACACACACACACACACACACACACACACACACGCGGTCATGACTCACGACTTTCCACCGTCCCTTTTCATCTGCTCTTAGCCGTCCTTTTTGACTCAAGCCTTACCGTCTTTACCTGTTCGAGTTCTATCTGGGTCATAATTCAAAATATAAACCCTGATAGAACTCGATCCCCTACCACTCTGGCAAGTATAGGACATTTAGTCCACAGATCCACGCAAACATCTGAGAGGATGCATATTTTAATTTTAGTATAGGAAGAATTGAGATCGATGTTTAATAATTATAATAATTATAATAATAATTATAGTAATAAAATTATAATAAGAATTATAATAATTAATTTATAATAAATAATAATAATTATCAATAATACAATTATTTAGAATGTATATATTTGTATATAATATATATATATAAATATATATATATATATATATTATATATATATATATATATATATATATATATCGATCCCGAGAAGTACCACGTGGAACGTTCCCTTGAATTCGCTCCGTGCTACCCTACACACACACAACATAATAATAATTATAATAATAATTATAATAATTATAATAATAATTTATAATAATAAATATAGTATATATATATATATAATATATATATATATATATATATATTTATATATATATTATATATATAATATATATATAAATACATATAATATATATATATATATATATATATATATATTATAATATATAAAAATAACAGAATCAGGATTAAAGTTTTCTTCTCTTGATGTAATTCCTAAGGATAATAACTTCTTATAATGAATATTCTTAACAGTTGAAGATGTATTTTGAACAGTTCTTGACAAGACTCGATTAGCATATATAAAATCTAGAGGAGAAATATTAGTCTTTAAATCTAAAGAGTATTGTTCAATATTTTTAGTAGTTAACTCAATTAACCTCTCTTTATTCTTTATTTCATTTTTTAAAAGAATCTTCTGACATTTCTTGTACGTTTTTGATCCAATAAGCCTTTTGTTCCAAAGTTTGAAATGAGTAAATTTAGGAAATGTATTATTAAATATGCAAGTATTTAAGAATGAGAGTTGAAGTTGAATTTTTGCCAATTTGGTAGACTCTTTTTCTAATTTTCTAAATTTATTAACAATAGCTCTTCCATATGAGTCTTTTAGTAAAGTAATAATAGAACCTTTTCTTAGAAGGCGGAATTTTATAAGTGCTAAAATAATTAGAACGATCCTAAACATTTTAAATTTATTTAAACCGACTAGTTTCGGGTTATTACAAAACACCCATTTTCAAGGCTGAATGCATAATGATATAAACAAAATAAAACAGTTAAAATGATCATAAAATAATAATAGAAGTGCTGCTTCACTTTTTGGTAAAAAAATAAAAAATTAACTAAATAGTTAGAAGAGTCAACCAAAAAATAGAAATTCAACTTCACTTAAGGATGTTTATGTTATTAAATTGTAGATTTTCATTTAGAAACTTATTTTTGAAAAATGATTTCCCAACTTTTTTAATTGACAAATTATTTAAAAAACTACTAACGATGAAAATTCAACCTTCTCCACCTATATATTCTGCTAATAAAAAGATTCTTTATATGAAATTACCGTTTTTAGGAAGAATTAGTTACGAAATTAATAGAAAAATAACTAATTTATTGAATACATCTTTCCCACAATTTAAGTTTAAATTAATTTTCATAAATGATAATAGGATTGGTAAATTCTTTAAAGTTAAAGAAAATTTGCCGTTATCTTTGTGTTCTTCAATTGTTTATTTATATAAATGTGATAGCTGTGATGCTTTCTACATAGGAAAAACCATTAGATGTCTCTCCACACGAATTGCTGAACACAAGGGTATCTCAAGTAGAACTTTAGAGGATCTCCATCATCCACCCTATTCGGCCATTTATAATATTTTCCAGTATTAATCATCATGATATCGGGATCAAAATTCAAAATTTTAGTAGACCATGATATGCTTGAAGATTGGAAGTGTTTGGATCTTTTACTATACTTGTGGAACATGCAAGCTCCCTTTAAATGAAACATCTACAATTTAATAACATAACATCTTAAGTTAAATGAATGTTCGATTTTTTGGTTGACTCTTCTTATTTAACTATTTAGTTAATTTTTATTTTTTTTTACCATAAAGAAGCAGCACTTCTATTATTTATTTGTATGATCCATCTTTATACTGCTTTATTTTGTTTATATTCATTATGCATTTCAGCCGGGAGTTGAAAAATGCGGTGTTTTGTAATAACCCGAAACTAGTCGGTTAAATAAATTTAAAATGTTTAGGATCGTTCTAATTATTTTAGCACTTATATACCTATATATATATATATATTAAATTATATATATATATATATATATATATATATATATATATATATTATATATATATATATATATATATATATATATATATATATATATATATATAATATATATATATATATCTATCACACAACACACAAACACAAACAACACACCACAAACACACACACACACACCGACACACACACAACACACACACACACACACACCAGCTAGGCTACTTATACACCCATACACCCACCCATAGGTACTTATACACACATACACTATGACACTTATACACATACACTATGACACTTATGCACACTTACACTCACGCATAGACACATTACACACACATCCACAGCACCACACACCACACCACCACTCGATATTCTTAAGGCCTCAACTTTGATGGCTCAACTTTGATGCCTCAGCTTTAATGCCTCAGCTTTGATGACTCAACTTTGATGCCGTCATCTTTGGCGGTTCATCTTTGATGGTGTCATCTTTGATGACTCAGCATTATTGATGGTGCAGTATATTTTGATGGTTCAGTACATTTTGATGGTTCCCAATCACCGTAAGGAGTATCTAGGGGTGTTCTATTAGTGTTCTATGAGTTCAAGGTGAGTGCCAATGAGTGCCGCAATGAGTGCCAAGTGAGTGCCATGAGTGCCAAGTGAGTGCCACATAGTGCCAAGTGAGTGCCACATAGTGCCAACTGAGTGCCACTTTTTTCAAGCCTTTTCTAGCCTCCCCTGAGCCTAGAATAGCCCTAATATGGGTGTCTACCCCTAGGTTATAAGGTATGAGGAATCGATTGGTGTATATTACAAGTTGCTAGGATGCTTCCTACTATGAGTTAGTCTTTTTCTAACACTTATAGCAAGCCAGAATATATATCTAAAGAGATACACATTTGGGGAAGTGAACGCAAACGTTTCCGAGTCCGCGTCCGCAGGTGACCCTCCGCGAAACCGCCGCGTGCGCCCGCAGGCGCAATATTACCGCGCGAACGATAAATATGATATCAATGTAAAAATATTTCAGAAGGATTTTTGTTCAAATATTACTATGAGTCATTCATTTTATTTCATACTAAACATTTTTTTATTAAAAACGTATACTTTACATACCTTAAAACAGTAAAACAGTAAATCAATAGAGGTGTTACCTAGCAACAAAGGGATTAGTAGGCTTTTGTTTTACTGCTTTACTGCTTTAACTCATATGTTTTACTGCTTTACTGCTTTAACTCATATGCTTTACTGCTTTAACTCATTATAATTAAATTAACATTAGTTCATTACATTAACATTACCTATAAAACAGTAAAACAGTAAATCAATAGAGGTGTTACCTAGCAACAAAGGGATTAGTAGGCTTTTGTTTTACTGCTTTACTGCTTTAACTCATATGCTTTACTTGCTTTTACTTGCTTTAACTCATAATTTATTAACATTATGTTTCTTATTATAATTGTTTTTATTTTTGTTTTAATACTTTTTATTTTATTATTATTTTTATTATTATATTTATTCTAATTTTATTTTTTTTAATACTTTTTATTTTATAAATTAGTATTAAAAATTGTAATGTAAGAAAAACACACGCAGTGTGTCTATTATATAAACATTAAAATGTTCTCTTACTTAAAATTTCGTTAACAATTTTAGTAAAAACATGTTATATATACGAGTTTTAAGGCGGAACGTAAAAATCATTGTTTTTCATTATAAAGCATTTATTACTTAATTAGAAACTATTAAGAATCATTGAATAACAAATTTTAGCATTCAAAAATATATTTACAAAGTTTATTAAAGCATACATTATTAAAAAGCATATAATGTAAAAATACCAATTAGGACTTCCACATTAAATTAGAAATATAAGGTAGAATGGGGTAAACATAGTTCTTTACATAACTTACATTATTATATTTTAAAAATAGATAGTATAATGATTATTCATATTAAATTTTAAGTTCAAAAAATCAATTATGTGAACAGTATCGTTTTTTGCTCTATAAACGGAAATCCAATGTCCTGTTGAGGTGATGTGACGAGGCGATGTATTGAATACGAAGCAGGTATCCTTCTCCAACTTTACAGAGTTTATTTCGTTAATAGCGAACACCCCTAAAAAGCGAGGTTCATTTTTAAACACCGATTTTATTTCCTCTTCATTCATCTTTAACAATTCAAAAGCACGTTGCGTACTCTGTCAATCTCAATGAGTTGAGGGTGTTCAAGATAGACCACTACAGTGATGGGTGATTGTTGACTTGATCCAAAAGAGAGACTAGTCCTAATGTGCCCTTTCTCAAAATGTTTAAATAAGATAGGCGTTACAAGCTGAAAGGTCTCAGTAAGATCATAGGCGGATTTAAATTATATTCTTTGCGGTAATTCTCAAGATTTAAACCTGTCCACTATCATTTACATGATACAGTATTGGTATTTAAGTCATAAAAAAGGTCGAGTACAGAGAGATAGGTCTCCGTTGTAAAACATTTCATAATCACGTCCGTGAGCTAATCCATTCACATGTTAAGCTGATACCTTAAGTCCGAAGGTATGTGAATTTATAGGATTAGAACTTTTTATATTCCTGAGTAGCCTTCATGTCCAACCAATCCCTATTATTACCTTCTGTGGTAAATTTCCGTTCACAATGTTAGGGATATTGATACTCGATAATCCTTGAGTGAAATTAAATATCTTGGTTTCAACTCTCTTAATAGGATACTTTGCTGTAGTATTCAAAAGCGACTTTTCAATTTGCAAATGACGCTGTGGTGATAATTTCACTTTTCTTACATAGAGATAGGCCTCCAACAGTTTGAAAACAGGTTCTGGACATACAGCTGTAGCAGTAGGCTTACTTTTTATTTTAAGAGCAAATTTAGGATTTGATCGGGTTAAAAGGATTCTAGTATCTACAGATGGTAGAATTTGAGTCTTTTCTGGAGAGAAGATATTTCGCCTTTAATCGACCTTAAAATTTCATAAGTGTTATTTATACTTTAGTTGCTTTATTATTATGTAGCGCCCTCATCTTTGAAAAACTATAAAAAACCACATGATTGGAGATGAGATTGTTTAGCGTCGTCTGAATAATTTAACAAATGCTCTATATAGCTTCTATAAGGATAATTAGCAGCTGATGCACCTAGTGAAGTTCCGTTAAGATAGACTTCAACCTGCGTGAAACATGTATACAGGAAATTTGATTCTGTATATACTATATGGTCATCACCCGAAGGAAGATCTGTACCATCAGGTTTTGTCAATTTCGTTTTTACATATAAAAACACATTAGAAGGGTCTAGGTATTGACAGAAGTGCCTGGAATATTGAACTCTAGAGGAACTCTTATTGGTAATTGAATGCATTAGGATTAATACTGATAAGTTGGATTCGCCTTACGCTAATCTGTTGTAGGGTTCATTGTGAGAAGAGATCCAATTCACCTACAACAATCAGACTAGAAGGATGAAGGAAATGCATCTTGTATGTACGAGTTCTGGTCGTTATAATAAACATTTTCATGAAAAAACATATACTTATATACAGTAATACACATCTCGTATAAAAGTTAACAGTTAGTAATTAAATAGCAAATACATCAATACATTTTTTCTTTAGAGTTTTTTTCCGTTTAGTTCTTTATGACAATCTTCTTGCCCCCTCGCCCTTGACCTGACATTTTACGTCTTATTTTACGCTTAACATCATCCAACATCTCATCTGAAACATCGGCAATACGTCTTTTAAATGCATGAACAAGGGTTATTTTCTCTGCGCGCAATATCTTGAATAGTATTGCAAACCTTTCTTATAGCCTTTTTACCTATATATTCCCCACCTCTCCTGAGTAGAGGCCTTGCACTTCTCCATAACTTGGCAAAAAATCCACCCAGGCCATACCCCCTCTGCATTTTTGATCCTCTGAATACCCTTTCTTCGTCCATTATATTACAGTGTGTCTTTCTTTATACTAATCTTTACAGTGTAGAGTATGTTAATGAATGAAAAAATATAACTGACTTAACCTCTTATATATATCACGAAGGCTTAGTTAACAACATCTGTTTCTTTCTAATATGAACTTTGCACAACAATGCACCGTATGTAAACGGAAAAGGATTTCCTTCTACATCTTTTATATGCAGTCGTACAGAGTCAAAATTGATCTATTCAGAGGAAGATAATGAACATTAGGGAATGTTATAACTTTACTCTCTTTGGGAAAATATACTACTTCTTAATAAAGGAGCTTTAGTATTACCTACATATTGATGATCAATTATATTTGTATATACATAAGCCATACCTGGGTGGTTGAGCATCTCGGATGGGGTGCATGTATAATGCAGTACTCGATCTGCTTCATCTCTTTGTTTCATGCCGGGTCATGGGCTTATTCTCAACAGATATATAACCCTCTTCAACAAAGTAGGGATATTCATGAAGTATATCCAGTCACGCATCACGTTACGAATGTTACGTTGGCCATGGTGATCGTCTC
>JABUQX010032745.1:0-5000 GCA_015478945.1 Trachelipus rathkii
AGGAGAGATAAAATGCCGATTTTTGCCGTTCGATGACATTAATTGTCCCATCACTAATATATATATAATATATATATATATATATATATATATAAATATATATATATATATATATATAATAAATATATATATATAATATATAATATATATATTATATATATATATAGAGAGAGAGAGAGAGGATATATACAGAGGTAGGTACGAATCCGTACTCCATTACTAACGGACTAGTTTTTGAGTAACGGGAGTAACGGACTCGTTACTTTTCTTTCATGTAACGCACCGAATAAGTTCCCGTTATTTTTTTCTCCGTTACTTTTTAGTCTGTTACATTTTGTTCGACTTTCTTTGAATGTTGATAGCCAAATGACAACCCCGTCAAAGTAAAAAAATCTTTTATAAATATACTATATATATTATATTTATATATATATAATATATATATATATATAATATATATATAATATATTATATATATAGTATATATATATATATTATATTATATATAATATATATATATAATATATTTTACCATCTTCAACTTATCCTTCTTAATTCAACCTATCTCTTGCTAGGAATGCTGATGCATGCCTCGGAAGATGGTCGTGATCGCCGTAAACGACTTTCTATCTTTCGGCGAAATGTATGAATCGTATGGGTACTGGAATGTCAGGGAAATAAATGTTGAGGAGAAGAGGAGAGAGGTGTGGATGTATTTAGAAAGGGCAAATTTGACTTTGCTCGCTGTGACTGAAACAAAGATGAAAGGAAAAGGTGAAATTAAGTGGTGTGATGTGAATGTGTGCGTGCTGGTGTGGAAGAGAATGAGAGAGGAAGAGAAGGAGTTGCAAATTTTGATGAGTGACTGTGTATGAAGCTATGTAGACTTTGATTGTGTCGAGTCTAGATTCTAATGGTAAATTTAAGTTTGAAAAAGGTCAAGGTGTGTGTGGTTGTGACTATGGTCCATCTGAAGGGAAACGTTGAAGAGAGTACGATTTTTTTGGGATAATATCTAAATGATGTTCTGGATGGGGTAGTAGGAGTTCAGTTGTAGTGTTGGGGGATGAAATGGTTGGATACGGTGATCAAAAAGGGATGGTATATACAGGTGGTTTTGGGGTGGCGGAGAAAATCGAAATGAGAATGGAAGGTGATTGATTTCTGTGAAGAAGAGAGGTAAATGTGTGTAAGTAATACTTTCTTTAAAAAACAAGAGTATCATAAGTATACTAGAGTTTGGTGTAGGTAGAGATGGTTATCGAAGTAAAAGTATGATTGATTTTGTGTTGGTGCAGAAGGAGATGTTGAAGTATGTGTTTGGATGTTAAATCAAGTGGGGTTTAGCGATTGGATTTATCGGATCATTATGTTGCTATGTAAAATTAAGTTAGTGGGCGGCTTGGATGGAGAGGAAGGCGATACGAAAGGAAGTAGGTAAATTAAATGAGAAGTTAAGTGAGCAAGATGAATAAGGATAAGTATGTAAGAGCGCTCGCTAGTAATCGGTTGAAATGTGAACAAGTTGGATAACTGAACAAACTGGGGCAAACTGAAGAACAATTGTTTAGTAGTTTGTAAAAGGAAGTATGATGGTGTGCTTGTGGCTAAAGTAGGAAGTAAGAATGTTAACAGCGAATGGTGGAAATGAAGAGGTGATGAAAGCGGTTAAAGGTAAAAAAGAGCATGGTTGAATGTATAAAACAAATGATGAAGTTTCAAGAAAGATGCTTGGATTATATAAGGAGGAAAAAGAAAAACTAAAAGGTGTATACGTAGGAGAAAACAAGAGATAAATGAACAGTTTTTTTGGAAGGAGGATGAATTGAGGAAAATACAAGGAAATAGGAAGCTCTCCTGGAAGGAAGCGCGCGAAAGGTTAAGATGAGAATAAGGGGAATCTGCTTAGAACAATGAATAGGGAGGGTGCTTTTGTAACTGATGAAATGGGAATGTGAGGGGAGTGTGGAAAGAACACTTTCGAACATCTGCACAATATTAACAGTAATGATGAGCTGGTGTTAGTGAATGTGTGTGCGTTTTGATGGTGCAAGAAGGGATAGGTATTTTGGGGATGAGGTTTATTAGTAAGGAGGAGGTAGGTAATGGGTAGAAAGTTGAAGAATGGTAAATCTGCCAGTATAGATGAATTTACTAGTGAAATGATCAAGGACGGAGGCGAGATGGGTGATTGATTGGATTTGGAAGTTGTGTAATAAAGCGTTTATGGAGGGTATAGTCCCAAGGGATTGGAGGAGAGCGGTAATAGTACCTTTGTATGGTAAGGGAGAAAAGGGAACTGTAGAAATTATAGGGGAATAAGTTTATTGAGTGTTTGTAGGGAAGGTATATGCTGGTTATTTTGTCGAAAGAGTGCGTCGACGTGACTGAGGGACTGATTGGTGAGACAAGGTGCGTTTAGGAGTGGGTAGAGGATGTGTGGAATCAAATCTTTACATTGAACAAATGTATTGAGAAAATGAGGGAGAAGAAGAATAAATTAATTTAGGGTTTTAATGGATTTACACATCAGCGTCAGATAGAGTTAAATAGGGAAGCTCTTTATGGCAGGTATTAGTGATATATGGTGTTGGTGGTAGGCTTCTGAATGGAATCAAAAAGTATGTATGACGATAGTAAGCGTGTGTAAGAATAAATGGTGTCAATGGTGATTGGTTTAGGAATTATAGCGGAGTGAGACGGGGTTGTGTTAATGGTCTCCTTGGTTATTCAATGTGTATATGGATGGGGGTTATGAAAAGAATTCGAGGTGGGGATGCGCAGGAAATGGTGTTAGAATGATAGGAGAATGGAGAGGAGTGGAGGGTGCCTACCTATTGTATGCGGATGATTTGGTTTCTGTGGTGGAAGTGCATTGAAGAGAAGTTTGAGAAAGGATTGGTGGAGAGATTTGGCAGGGTATGTAAAGGAGGGGTTTGAAGTAAACGTAGATAAGAGTAGAGGTTATGGTTGTGAGTGAGGCAGTCCTCAGTGTGAAGTTATTTTAGATGATGAGCAGCTGGAAGCAAGTGTCCTGAGTTTAAATATTTAGGGTATGTGTTGGATGAGAAGGGAAGGGATGATGCAGAGTGTAGTAGGAAAGTTGTGAATGGCAGGAAGGTGGCTGGTGCAATTAAATCGTTGGTGAATGTAAAAGGACTAATCTTGAGTGCGCTAAGAGTCTTACATGAGGGTAATGTTGTTACCTGTGTTATGGTATGGTAGTGAGACTATGGTTCTGGAATAAGAAGTATAGATGCTTAAAGTTAATGTGTTAGATCGGACAATGCTTAGGGGCATGCTGATATATATATATTATAAAGTGAGGAATGAACGTATTAGAGAGTGGTGTGGTGTGAAGAAAGGGGTAAATGAGAGAATAAATGAAAGTATGTTGAGATGGGTTGGTCATGTGGAAAGGATGAATGAAAGTCGGTTGGTTAAGCGGATGTATAGTGGAGAGTGTGTTGGGAACCGACCGGCTGGGAGACCGAACAGAAAGTGGATTAAGTCGGTGAACGAATGTCTGAAGGAGAGAATGTGAGTGTTTGGCAGAGGCGAGAAATAAAGGTGCATGATACGGAGAGAAGATGCGGGGTTTTGTAATGGGGCATGGTTTGTGGCCCACCTGGCAGGGGATGAACTCTTACATTGACGATTTACCATAGTGAGGGTCCGTCGCGGTCCTATGATGCTCTAGGGTGGATTTTCTGTCTGTGACGAGCTCTCACTAATGAATGGTAACACGAGTGGGGCGGTAAGGCTGGGCTTTCCTTTTTCGACGTTTGTCATGTTCCCCTACTGCTTTCTTTTCCGATGCTTGTACATCACCCCCCAATCTTGGGGCAAAGAGGAAGGTGAAGAAAGAAAGAAAGAATATATATATATATATAATATATATATATATATATATATATAGTATATATATATATATATATATATATATATATCATATATATATATATATATATATATTATATATATATATATATTATAATATATATATAATATATATATATATATATAAGGAATAAGGGGAATCTGCATAGAATGATGAATATGAAATGAATGTGACTAGAGTGTGGTGGGAACACTTCGAAAATCTGCATAACATTAGCAATAATAAAGAGGTGATAGTGAATGTGTGTTAGTTTGATGGTACAAGAAGGAATTAGTATTTTCGAGATGAGGTCATTAGTAAGGAGGAGGTAATGGGTAGAGCGAGAAAGTTGAAGAATGGTAAATCTGCAGGTATAGATGAAATTACCGGTGAAATGATCAAGAATTGAGGTGAAATGGTGATTGATTGGATTTTTAAGTTGTGTAACAAAGCGTTTATGGAGGATATAGCTCAGAGGAATTGGAGGGAAGCTGCAATAGTACCCTTAGATAAGGGTAGCTGTAAGAATTATATGGGAATTAGTTTATCGAGTGTAGTAGGGAAGATATATACTGGTAATTTGGTCGAAAGAGTGCGTCGAGTGACGGAAGGACTGATTGTGAACAAAGTGCGCTTAGAAGTGGTAGAGGATGTATGGATCAAGTCTTTACATTGAAACAAATGATTGAGAAAATGAGGCAGAAGAAGAATAAATTGTATTTAGTTTTTTTGGAAATGCAACAGGCGTATATGATTAATAGGGAAGCTCTATGGAAGATGTTATTGATATATTGTGTTGGTGGTAAGCTTCTGAATGGAATCAAAAGTATGTATGTACGTGTGTATGTATGGTGGGAACACTTCAAAAATTTGCATAACATTGGCAGTAATGAAGAGGTGATAGTGAATATGTGTGTGTTTGATGGTGCAAGAAGGAATAGGTATTTTGGAGATAAGGTCATTAGTAAGGAGGAGGTAATGGGTAGAGCGAGAAAGTTGAAGAATGGTAAATCTGCAGGTATAGATGAAATTACCGGTGAAATGATCAAGAATGAAGGCGAGATGATGATTGATTGGATTTGGAAGTTGTGTAATAAAGCGTTTATGGAGGGTATGTATA
>JABUQX010032745.1:10000-51989 GCA_015478945.1 Trachelipus rathkii
CAAAGGGTCCGGTCTCACGGTGCCAACACTACTAGATGGAACCCCACCAAAATCAATCAATGGAACTGTAGAAATTGGTGCAGTATAAGTTGCAGTAGTCACAGTTGATAGTGCGGGTGCGCTTTGGTATGACACACTTGATGTTCCAGCGGCAGATTACATCCCACCACCTTCTTGACCAGCAAAGCCTACTCTAGGCAAGTGGTATCTTCCTAAGCTACCTCCGACAACCTCCGATGCTCTAGGGTTATCAACTTCCCTGGACAGCTGAGAGCTATAATTGTCTCGCTCAAACGGGAATCGAAAACGTCCCTCCGCAACCGGTGGCTTGCGTTCTCGCTTGCTTTCCATCTCTTGCATCAACCTCTGCCTCTCCGCTTTCTCGTCATTCAACTGCCTTTGTGTCTTATTCGAGCAGCCATCAACCGTTTCAACTCGCTCTAAAACGCATATTCTTTTCCTCTACGTCTAGTGGACTCTATCTACTGAACCCTCTTTGTGGCCATCCAATCATGGCAGCTTCTTAAAGGTTTAGGGTTTCAAAATTCCTCAATATCATCCATTCCACTTGCATTCTCTGCATTCTCAGACCTGCAATATTTAATCTTGGGGATGTAAAAATCACCCTATAAGAGTCTCCAATAGCGACAGAGTATCCTGGCAAGGTCGCCAATTAATATATAGGCGGCGTGACGGACGAGCCTTGCATCTCGAAAAAAGAAAAGAAAACCCTAAGCGCAGAAAGCTAATAGGAAAGAAAGTGATCGACTGATCAGCAAGAGAGCGCCAGCCATGCCATTGCGCAACTCTTTTGCAGAATTACAAAAAGAAGGAAAGATCTCGGGATACTCTATATTTCACTAAGGAGACTATCTATGAAATAAAACGCAGACACACCAATTACTTATAAAAATATATTATTAAAGAAAATAGTAATATAATAACTTGTGCTTTGCATCAATACATTTTTTTTTAATATAAAAAAAATTTATAATATAAGTCAGATAAACCTAATAAATATAGGGTATTGTTTATGAAATTAATTAAAATTGATTAATAATATAATTTATCTAATTATAGTGGCTAATCAACGCTGACAGGATCGTAGAGGTAATAAAATAGTATTACAATAACGATCAATACACCTATATAAATATAGGTATATTCTTGCGAAGATAACCAAATCAAGTATAAATTATTCAATTATATAAGTTGGTCAGAATCGAGAATCAGCAAAATATTGTGATAGAACCAAAAATAATAATTATCGAGTTAATTGTGTTCAAAATATACGTATATAAACATATGGACATTCAATTAATACAAAAAAAAATAATACTGATCCAAACTATTATAACCAAAAAGAATCAAGATTATGTAAATATTAAAATATATATATATATATATAAGTAAACCCTGAGCATGCATACTCAAAACACCCCCATATACATATGTGTGTATTTATAACAAAGTAATCTTTCTTGGCTAACAATGATGCTGAACAATTCTTTCAAGCGCTGAACAATGAAATCTTTCGTAAGCCAAAATGCTAAATAAGAGAATTATGTTTGAACGTATTTACGCATACAGATCAACTACACTACAAAATGGTGACATAACTTATTCCATAGTAATACAGTGACCCTCTGGTGGAGCACGCGTCGTGTGTGTAGACGGCAGAATATACGTCGGAACTGCTTAATCAGTAATGGTCAAGAATTCTGCCAGTCAGTGTGGCTTAGGCTGGAGCACGAGCAAGTAAGGACCAGGAGGTGATAATGTGACACAGATCCTGGCCACAGAATAAATTTGCCCGCTTCCAAGTTGTGGGCCGCTTTCAATTTAGATTCGGATATAGCCCAAGGTTACGTCAAGGCTTCGGTCACGAAAGCTCCCAGATTTGTTCCCTGCAGAAAACATGATTATCAGAGATCATGTGCAACTATTAAACTAGTAAAGATTTAAAAGACTAATTGCTCGAATATCAAAAATCAGTGTATAACAAATATGCACATACCAAATGCGGGGAAGCTTTAAACAAATTGAGCTCTTCAATTTGAAATAATTTGTAGAACTAGCTACTACCCTTCACAACGTAGAGCAAAACTCAAGTAATTAAAGTAGCAGATAAACAGCTACCTCTTCGTAGATAAATTCTTTATACTGACAGAATTCAACTTTTATTATTCCCTACTCTGTCAGTTTTAATTACCTAGCGGCAGAGTACAATTAATGCCGCTATCACACTGCAGTTTGATACTTTTAATTCAGTCTTTTTAAAATATATCATACACCTAACCTGCAATGGAAGGGAAGTAATAAATATCTACAACAAAAATGTGGGCATGCATATTTTAACATATATATATATATATACATATATATATTAAAATACACATAGACCCTCTACTTAGCTTCAACGGCTAATCAAATTGAGTCTTAGCCTCCATCTCCAGGGTTATACGAGAGTTCATCTATACTTCCGCCCTGTGTCGGCAATCCACTCGTCGCTATCCGCTGAGGAGACACAATCTGGAAAGGGAAAAAATGAAATGGCAGCGAGCCCATTACAATATATATATATATATATATATATATATATATATATATAATATATATTATATATATATATATATATTATATATATATATAAGTATATATATATATATAATTATATAATATATATATATATATATATATATATTTATATATTTCTATATATATATATTATATATTATATATATATATATTCTAATATATATATATATAAATAATATATATATATATATATAATATATCTATATATATATATATATTTCTGCCAGTTTTCTTGCATAGTTTTTTTTTTTATACTGAAAAAGTTAAAAATATGATAGACCAAATGACAAAATTTACTCCTTAAATGTTTGATTTTTACTTTTTTATATAAAAAATTTTATATGAATTTATTATGAATTGTGTTTAGTTATTAATTGTTTTCTTGCCAATAAAGATGTTATATGAATGTGATTTTAATTTTATTTATTTATTTCATATATTTAATATACGTTAATGAACTATCGTGCGTCAGTGGTAGCACACCTGCTTTACCATCAAGGAGGGTGTGGTTCAAAACCTAATTTTCTCAATAAAGTAAATATAGGGATTTTTATATATACAATTTATATAAACATACATATTAACTTAAATGATTTCTATAATACTATGGGATTCGAATTATACTTTCACTTAAATTCTGTGTCACCCGAGTGTGAGCAGGGAGGTCTGCCAAAGGTCACTGTCAGGTTGACGTACCTTATTCTTCTGGGAAGATGTAACCTTTCATAGAAGTAAACGGTAAGATTTCCTTTTATGTCATCAGTGGTCAGGTGGTAACACATCTGCTTTCACCTCAGATAGGCGTGTGGTTAAAAAACCCAAACTCTCAATAAAGTGAAAATATAGGGATTTTATATATAACATATATAAACATGGCATATTAACTTAGCATGAAATTCTAACATATAATATGTATCCGAATTAATACTTTCCACTTAACCCTGTGTGAACAGGGAGGTCTACCAAAGGTCACTGTTAGGTTGACGTACCATATTCTTCTGGGAAGGTGTAATCTTTCAGAAGTAAACAGTAGATTTCCTTTTAGCTCGTCGTTGTCAGGTGGTAACACACCTGCTTTAAACCATCAGGCTAGGGTGTTGGGTTTCAAACCCATACTTTGAATAAGTTGAATATAGGGGATTTTTTATATATATATTATTATATATATATATATGATATATATATATATATAGTATATATATATATTATATATATTATTATATATATATATATATATATATTATATATATATATATATATATAATAAGTGTGATTACATGTTAATTGCATATAAACCCTTTATGCTGATTCTGGATGTACATAAACTATTGTGCGGTTTTTATGTAAATAAAAGTTCTAAGGTTGCCATTCTTCTTTTGTACATTGATGCATTGGGTATTATTAAAGCATATTGCGTATCAATGGTTTCGAATATTCCCGCTGTACGTCGCTAAAAGCTCTGTTGCCAAATCAAACAGTATTATAACATGTACATCCGGTCCAATATGTAAACCGGTATAACACGGTAACCATGCAGAGTAGGACATACGTTTATATGAATATTTGTGCTCGCAATGACCTATTGAGTCCACCACCAGCAATATTGATGTTTCCTCATGGGTCACCAATATTATATATATATAATATATATATATTTCTATTTCTCTATATTATATATATATATTATATATATTATATATATATATATATATAATCGCGACTATATATATATATATATATATTATATATATATATATATATATTTAATCATATATATATATTATCTATATAATATATATAATATATATATATATATATATTATATATATTATATATTATATATATATATATATATTATAGTTATATATATATATAAACTATTTTAACTGTGTTATCACCTTTTCAGAGGGTAACACGGGAGACTTACAGGAAATCGAACTTTAAGGCCGCTAATCCAAACCAAGCGCCACCACGTGTTTCAGCAGTCGAGTTTTATTCTCATCCAGGTAGATAAACTCCAACAAACTGCTAACACGGAGGATTGAACTAGCGTCTCTTGTATGAGATTCGGAGAGTCAACCTCCTGCGCCAACGAGGCGTTCATATATATATTATATATATATTATATATATATATATATATATAATCTAATATACTAATATATATATATATAATATATATATATATATATATATATCAGGTTATGGTAAGACTTTACATTAGTACAGGCATTTATTTACAAAACCTACAAATCCTACACTTAAAAACAATGACATTTTTTGTAATCAGTGGACAATTTTACGTTCAGAAAATGAAAAAAAAAAATAGAAAAGTATTAAAATAAGATTTTCATATTTTTAATAATGTAAATAAATACTTTACGAGGTAGTACGACAACTGCTCCGTTTCTGTAATAGATGGAACGCCAGTGTTGCCAAAAATTGCCTTTTTTTTTTTTAACTAAACAAATACCCCAGGGTAAACTGCAAAGATGGAACGTGTCTGGGTCTCTCAGCCTTACCGGGGGCAGATGGGGGGGGATTTCGTTCCCCCTCTGTCCCACCGTCGCTCGAGTTCCCATAAAACAAATAACATTTTCCTCCAGGATGATAAAAACAATTTTTGGCAACTCTGGCGCTTCTTCTATTGCAGAAATGAAAATGGAGCAATTGTTGTACAGTATCGTAATGTATTTATTTACATTATTAAAAATATGAAAATCTTATTTTAAGACTTATTTATTTTATTACATTTCCTGAACTAAAATTGTTCACTGATTACAAAAATGTCATTTGTTTTCGTGTTGAATTTGTAGTTCTCTAATTATTACACGCCTGGCCTAAAGTAAAGTCTTACATATATATTAGGGGTGTACTGGAACTGAAATTTTCAGTTCTGGCCGGAACCAGAATTAGCCGGAATCACAACAAAAATTCCAGCCGAAACCGGAATTTCTTATGAACTTTCCTTTAGCTATTAAAAAATGTTTAAAAAAAAATATTTTATATAACTTTTAAAATAAAATCTTATATTTAGTACAACGCCACTTCATGAACTTATGGAAAATCATCATTGAAGAGAATATCTGGAAGTCCAAAATTTTAATAGTAAAAGGGAGAGTCTTGTATTTTCTAGAACAGGGGAAACCACAAAAGAGCAATAGATCCAAGTAGTGAAATAAGTGAGTTTTGAGGAGATTTTCTCCCCAAAAAAGATTTGGCATATCAATGACCCCAAATCACAGACAATTCATCAGAAAATAATGAGTAACCACCTATTCACAGTCACAGAAGAGAAGGGATTTCATAGAACTTATTGCCCATCTTCAACCAAAATATCTTATTCCTAGTAGAAAATATTTTGTAGAGAAAATGTTACCAACTTCATACAGGAAATTGAGATCAGAGAAATTATTTTCATTTTCAGAAGCAGGAAATATATTTCGGGAAAAACGTTTAAATATATCGCCCAATACTGGTGAACAGTTTTTCTTTTACTTCACCACATTCAGCATATTTTCAAAAGTGTTTAAAGAAAGTTAACTTTATATATATATATTATTATTGTATTTTACATAAGTGGATAATTTTACATCCAAATTCCAATATATTATATGTAGAGTATATATATTTATATATAATATATTATATATATATATATATATCTATATATATTATATAATATAAATAATTAATATAAAAAAGGAAGTATTTTATAGAATGTTATATTATTTACAGTTAACGTTTAAAGAAATTTTGGCTTATATATAATATATATATATATATATATATATATAAATATATATATATATATATATATATATATATATATATATATATATATATATATATATATATATATATATATATATATATATATATATATATATATATATAAGGGAGATGTTATTCGTGCATAGTTGTGCCATTGACGACTGAAGTAACCCGTAGTAACGGTTTTGTAATTTTAAGATTTCTCATTGATCCAGTCTGGACAATATGCTCCAGCCTGGACGATGATTGTATTATATTATATTATTGCTTTATTTATTATCAAAACTTAGGGAATTATAGAGGTTATAATTATTTTCTCTCTTTTTTAGTTTGGATATATGAAATGTTATGTATTAATAAATTATTTTAAACTAAACACTTACTAAAGTATCAAAAAAGGTCATGATATCTGTACCCAAAATATTATTCCAAACAATTTCATAAATACTCGAAGACTTTGGAGACCTGGAAGTTAGATGTCCAGATTTTCCAGGTTAGTGAGTACGGCTAAATAAAAGATCCATTTCATTCATTATTGTAAAATTTATTAATGTCATATGCTGGAAAAGCAGTAGTAACCTAACCGTTATTGTTGCAGTTTCATATCGGAAAGAACCAGCAAACTATTGAGTTAATTGAACAAACCCCTCTTGGAAATTGAAAGGGTGAGTTCAATAAAGTAATAAAGTACATGTAAAATTATATGAAGTTATACTGTTATAAATGAAGATAAAGTGTGATCTGTAGTAATCCCCTTTATTATTTATTTTGACAGGGTTTGTAGTTCTGGTCTCAATTTTAGTTCCTGGTTTTGTAGTTCTGGCCTGATTTCATTTCCTGGTTCAATCTTTTGATTTTCATTCCTGTTTGAATTCAGCCCTTTTGTTTATCCCCAAAAATCTTCAGTTAAGTATGATATATTAGTCATAATCGAGTCAGAATTTCTATTTCCTCCCTTACTTCATTGCACGAATGATATTTGGATTCGTTTGGTTTCCACTCTTGAATCTGATCCTGAACTTATGTACATAATCATAATACATTGGATTTTAAGTATAATTCCCATGTATTTATCTAATTAAAATATATTATATAATCCAATTCATATAACTTTTACTATAGTTTTGTTGGGAGTGGATTGTGTTATCTTTATATGTTCACAAACCTCCCACATGTATATATTTTGAACGAATTAAGTAAACATAAACTTTTTCTAGTGTGTCTATATCCTTAGATTTTGATTCTATATTGAACTGTTATTATATTTTTATTCTTTACTAGCTAAAAATATCGGATTAGACTCCACTGAAAAATATATGAAAGACTCCATTGATAGATAGATCCGGAAACACTTTAGTTAAGTAAACCCTTCATTTGGGTTAAGACCTGTAGATAATATCACAATTGCGAATTTAAATTAAAGAAACTCACAATCCTCCTTGAATAGTCACACAAGTAAGCAGGCCAACGGAGTCCGGAGACAATCTCCCTCCGTTACGGAAATAGCCTAACCTGCTCCGTAACACCTCTGATGGTGTAAGTTGGTTGCCTGTGCTTACTAGACATTCAAACCACATCTATCGAACATCACCTTAATACTATCTACTTCTTATTATATCTTTTGACCTCAGAATTATTCAATCTTCATCGACATTCGACTCTACGAGAATAAGTGGAGAGAGGCACCTTCCAGTCGGGTACGAGTGTTCGGTCCCAGCGTGCTTCTCTCCGCAACATAAATAAATTAAGTGGCGCCCGAACAGGGACTCTGTTGAGTTCCTGCGCTTGCGTGCACTAGGATTGTGACTCTCGATCACATCATCACATTTATTTTGAAAATTCATCGATTCTCTTCAGTTCTCTTCAAAGAAATCTTCTTTTGTACTTACATTGGACAGATTCAAGAGTTAGTTAGGGATAACCCTCCAATACTTTAATTTTCTTTATTTACTTAAATAAAAAATTAACATGTCTGAAAAAAATCAAACCACAGGCTTGGAAACAAGCACAGCTTCTGATAGCCAAGAGGATTTGGACTTTGATCCATCTCTTGCAGCTGTTGCTCTAGATCCACGTGTAGAACAGCGTCTGCGTGATGATCAAAATAAACATCAATTAGAAATGAATGTAGGAATGAATGTAGGAGTGAATGATGAAAATAAAAATAGGGTAGAAGTCACCAACTCTGACACACCCTTGGGTTCCAACTCTGACGTAAAAATGGTTTCCAACTCTGACAAACCTTTTAATCAGTCCGAAATGGATGCCTTGCTTGTTAAACTTAAAAAGCAATGGGTCCAAGAAAATAATGTTGAATCAGTCAGGTTGAACACAGAACGATCCCCGCTCGAGGTCAAGTAATACCCTCTGACCTTGATGCTCTAATTCAAATGCCTAAAATAACACTTCTTTCTATGATCGTGAGTATAAACCTTCCTTAGTTTCCCAAATTTCAACCACGATCCAAACTTTTTCCTCATAAATCCACCGAGTTATGTGGAAACTTCCAAAAATCATTTTCTTCCTAATCCAACTTCTTCCTAATCCTAAACTTATTCCTAATCTAATCTTATGCCTACTCAGCAATTTTCTTCCTAAACCTCAACTTCTTCCTAATCCCAATCTTCGTCATGATTCTATACCCCCAGGAAATTACTTTACTCAACCTAAGTCTCTATTGAGAAATACAGACATGGGTAGAGGCACTAGAGAATCGTTGTCCCCAATAAACAGAGGAGAATCTGACTTCTCCGAGAAATATAATAGGTTGCTACAGCCCCACCGAGACCAAATCCCAGTAAATCAGTATCCGGAGCACCAGATGTCTATTGACCCTCAGTCGTATTCTGGTTGTTTTCCACAAGGATTACCTCAACAACAATTTGAACGTCGTATTCCCGATCCAAATGAACCTTCTATGTATTCAGGGCCACAAATGAAACAGAGACTTGACATGCTGGAGGAGGCCATTGTACTCCTTACACAGTTGCTCAAGAACTCTCAAAAACTTAAGGTTGTGGACCCTGGAAAATTTAAATATGAATCAGAACAAGATCTCTTAGTCTATTTGGCTGATTTTGAGGCGTACTGTAGCCTTAATTATCCAAATGCCCATCACCAATGGTTGAGACTGCTAGGACGACAGCTAGAAGGCAAATTTCTTCACATATACCGAGAAATAATAAAAGATAACCGTGAATACTTCTCTGTACGGGATAATCTTGTATGCTGGTATCGAGATGAGGAACGTAAGAAGAAAGAATATAGAATACAGAAGTATCCATGCTGCTCACCGATATCCCAATGAGAGCATTAAAATGTTTGCCCTTCGGTTGGAACGCCTGGCTAGTCAAGCATATCCTAGATACGATATGAGAGATCATGATTCCCTTAGAATAGCTTTCCTTTGTAGTTTGCCTCCATTTATTGAAACATTCGTCCGTCAATATATAAAAATGATGGAGTTGGACGGGTATAGTAGAGCTTCTTGGGAGAATATTGTGAATTTTGCAGACTCTTTGGACAGTGAGAATACTGCTTTTCCAAATTCCATGTCCCAATCAATACCTCTTGAGAACGACCCATCAAATTATTCCCGATCTGACCGGGAGGTTGATCTAAACGAATCATTGGAGTCAGTAGTACAAATCAATACTACCCTTCCTGGATGGACTGATGTTCTACGGAAAAAAGTCGAACAACGAAAAACTAAGTCATCAGTAAAAACTAACCATCGCCCTACCAATGTCAGTCAACGTAGTCCTCCGGAAAGAAATAGCTACAGTCGTTCTTTCCATAACACGGTTCGTAGTTCACCCCGGAACGAGGACCGTGTCAGGACTACTAATACTCGCAGCGTGACTCGAAATGTTCGGTCCGGATCTGAGGATCGAAGGAATCTCCTCTGTGATTACTGTGAGAAGAGAGGACACGAAATGCAGGATTGCTATAAGTACCTTGGAGTCTGTAGCTACTGCAAGAAAACCGGCCATCTAAATACCGAATGTCGAGCTAGGAATTCCCCTCCATCATCTCCCGTAAATAACCGAAAAGTAGTATGTCCCTTTTGTAGAGGTCCTCACGCGGGAATGAGGTGTACTCAACGCACACCTCCCAGATCCAGTAATCCTGATCGAACTCCGCCTAAAGAATACCTTCAAGGAGCTGTAAAGAAGGTATATTCGAGATCATCTTATCTCCCTGAAGCCCCAGAAAATGTAATAATGGCTAAACCAACTGAGAAGCCGCTTCCCCAACGCCTATTTTTGGATCCCTGTGAGTACTGCAATGTATCTCATTATGAGGGTCGGTGCAAAGGGGGGTTTGCTGAAGTTCACCAGGAAAAACAGTTAAACGAATAGTCCCCGCAGATTTGAGTCACTCTGTGGAAAAGGACATTGTGAATGACTCTGCGAAAAACCTTGATGATCCTTCTCTTAAACATGGTGGAAAGAATCACATGAGTAAAGTTTCGTATCCCCTTTGTTCCTATGCTAGTGAGGACATGGTCGTCGCCATTAACTTGTGTCAGGCTGATATAGACCCATTGGTCGTCTGTGTCAAGTTGGACGATCATGATGCTCCCATTTATGATTGCCTTGTAGATAGTGGGGCGGGAGTAAATTTGATAAGTTCTGAGATTGTCCCTCTACTAGGGAAGTCCAAGGAGCTTTTAAATTCACAAGACATAGGAGTGAAGGCTATTAGTGGGTTCGGAAACAAAGAAAGGATTCCCATTGTTCATTATGTAAACCTAATCCTGAGGTTTAACATGGGTTTTGAAACTCATCCTTCAGCCTTCTTTATAGTTCCACAGGAATACATGGTAGATAACCCATTGATACTTGGTACTTGTGCTCTGAGGGATAACCACCTATTACCGGACATGTCCCGGAAGCAACTGATTCATCTTCAAGGAAAAAAATTAACTGTGGTAGCCGAGGGCATTTCAACTTGTACCCGGTCCAATTTGAAATCTTCCACCATACAGGTGAAAAACATATCGGTAGTTAATACTAATATTAACGATACAGATATTATATACGACCAAAATAATGATCGTACTCTTCGTTACTTATTGAAGGGTTTTAAGAAAAATGTTAACAATATAAATTGGCAACAAGTACCCAAACCATACAAAAGTCATTCTAAACAAATGATCTTGGAAAATGACATTTTGTATTACCGAACTACGTCTGGGGATCTGTTATACGCGATTTCTTTGGACTTACTAATGCACATAGTTTTGGGCCTCCATGTATCCTGTGCCCACATAGGCCGGAACAAGCTGCTTCAGTTAGTATATAAGCATTTTTGGCATCCTAGGGTCAACCAGGTAATTTCAGATGTAGTGCGGTGTTGCCCTGTTTGCCAGATGCAGAAAAACTTTTCTTCCAATATTACTCCCCCCATGTTGAAAATCTTGGCCAACTATCCCTTCGATTTATGTGCCATGGATTTGATTCAATTCCCTAAAACTTTTAAAGGAAATAAATATTGCATGATCTTTATTGATCATTATTCTAAATGGGTGTCTGTAGTTCCCATTGCCGACAAGTCCAGCTTGACCGTCTCTCGGAAACTGGAACACCAAGTTCTCCCTTTCCTTCCTAAAGTTCCAAATCGTATTTTAACTGATAATGGAACTGAATTTACTTCCCAGGTATTCCAACAGGTGTTACAAAAACACAACATTAAACATGTGAGAATATCTCCCCTTCATCCCTCGAGTAACGGTGTCTCAGAGCGATTTAACCGGAGTTTGATTCAACTACTGAAATGTTTGGTTCTGGAACAACCCGCTACTTGGGATGAGGAATTGTCTTCCTCCATATTAATTTATAATAATACTTATCATAGCGCCTTGGACATGTCCCCTTCGGATTATCTATTACAAAAATCCCATACTCCAGTGCATACTTTTCCCCAATATTGGAAAGAGGGCAGTGTCAACTTTAAACCTTTCAAGGTCGGTCAAAAAGTAGCTCGTAAAGTAATACGAACTGGGCCAAGCACTGCTCTTAAATTTCATCATAAGTGGGAAGGGCCCTTTACCGTTGTTGACGTGAACCCGAATAGGGTGGCATATGTCATACAAAGAAAAACTAATCCCCCCAGTAAAACTCAAAAAGTCCATTTTTCCCACTTAAGGGAATGGATTGAGATTCCGGGTTATTTGCGAAAATACCTGACTCGAAATAAAGAAATTAGTGATGCATTTTTCTCGGACGAGGAGAGTTTGTTGGATGGGGATGATGAAAATCCTCCTGAATCCAGCGATCTTGAGTCTGAGACTGATTCAGCTAATTCTTATGAGTCAGAGTCTATCGCCGATACCTCCTTGTTCACTAATATCGATGATTCCCTGGAGGAGGAAGCTGATTTTGAGGGATTCTTAACTTTTAATCCTATCTCTTTAAGTGACTATATTCAACTGCCCAATTTAACTCCTGTAATAGAGCCCACTTCTTGGGATCAAAGGGAAAACTTTAACATTAGTATGGAGGAGTTAGATCCTCGGTTGTCTTCAACATACTTACAATCTTCAGGTCACAAAGGGGTTAAATTCTTGCTGCCTCCTCTCGTAATTCCCATTTCACTTATCCATTCTTCAGACGAATCTAATTCTAACCATTCTAGTTTACCTGAGATAGATTCCGATTCTAGTCTATCCGAGACAGTTTTAATAAATATTCCTACTAGTTCTCCTAAGAGCCATGGTAGTACCCTGGAGGTCAACCATGACGAGATACTTACCCTGTTTTAGATTATATTGATATGTATTCTCATGAATACCCTAGTAAATTTAAATACCCCTCTATCCTTTCTCCTGTAACGTTAACTAATAATAATGAAGATCTTATAGTTTCACAAGCACAGCAGTTGGAAAGTAATAATCTGGAAACATCTGAGTTGAATTTAACGGATCCCCCGTCCTTTTTTATGGATAGACCTAACTATTCCCCCTCAGTCTCTTCTGATGACCTTATGGGTTTGTCAGAGAGAAGTGTTGTGGGTGATTTGCAGGTCGATGGGTCAAACCTTTTTACCCTAGATAGTTCTTCCAGCTCTCAAAAGACTGAATTTTATGGTTTCAGCCCGCCAAGTAGTAATTCTTTCAATATGTCCCCGTCGGCTGAGATGGTTTCTTCACCTGTCTCGGAGACTAGAATTCTCCCTTTTCAAATAGTGGGAGAGGTAATTGGTGATCCCACTAACGTCCATTTGGATAACAGTAATTTGACTTTGGTCCATATAGATGATGAAATCTTGGAGGAAATGCAATTGCCTATTCCTCCCAGTACTAGAAGTAGAGGAATGGTTCCCAATTTTCCGAATGTAATGTCTACCCCCATAGAATATGTCCGTCACAGGAGACGTACCAGTCTTTTATAACCTTCTCTGTGTTATAAATTGAAAAGTTGATCTTTCCCTGAGATGAAATAAATAAGCTCAGAAATTTGTTAGCTTTGTTTCATCTGTTTGAAAAATTCCTCTGCAATTTCCTTTAATAAAAGTTCTGTGTTCAACTACTGATTGAAAAAAAAGCTAATATAATGAGCAAAATGACTTATCTCAAACTAAGAACCAGATAAGTTTCTCTCTATCTTTCTTAATCTCTTCATATACTTCCTTCTTAAATTTATTTAAAACTATAAACATTTTCCTATATGTAAGTGGTCTTGGGTGAATGCTTACTAGTATGTATGTCAAAAATTAAATTATGAGACGAATATCCCTCCTAGAGAAAATGTTCTTGCCTAAGTGATCTATTGTGTGTATGTATTCTCCGTGTATGAGTACAGACTAATTTAAAAAAAAATTTACAAACTAGATAAGAAAGTCTTGTGTGATTGCATTACCCAAAATACAATCAAAAAGCGTTTATACAGTGTATATTATACTGTATAAATAGAAATTTTTATACAAAAATATAATTATGGTATATATTCATGGAAAACCACCTGCCTCTGATAATTAATGTATTTATATCTAAAAGTAAAATAAAAGGAATAAGGAAAAAGACTTCCTCATATTGTTTTTATTTTACAAAAATATAATAGGCCATGATTTTAATTAAAGTTTCATAGGTAGCAGAGGTACAGGAGTTTTCGATGAATTAAGTATTATTGATGATCCTTTCTTCTTACTATGTGGAAAGGAGATCATCGTAATACGCTGCTAAAATAAGTTATTTGACAACCACTGAAATATATATTTGTCCAACTCTTCTAAAGTAAAATTTTAAATTCTATATTGGAATTTAGTCCTTGTTTCCCTTTCTTTTTGTTTTAAATAGTTAGTCAGTTTCTCAGAGTTATAGTGGGACCGTTTTAAACATTGTGGGTCCACTCTGAGAAAAGTGAAAGAGGGGAAATGAGTTAGTTTACTCTGATTCATTTCGTCTCCTGACTGACTGTTGAAATTAATACCTTAGCATAGAATATATATTTGTGCATTTTTTTTATTTTTTTATCATAAAATCTATCATGACTCGATTACTGCCGAATATATTGTACTTTTCAGAGTGGATAGCCGAAGTAAAAATCTCTGTCGGTTCCCAGAGTACCCGGACTAGTCAACTCCTCAGGATGCCTGTGGTTACGTCAGAAGTGTCTATTGAAGTTCTCTTGCCTACCAATGGTCTCGGCCCTAATGACACCCACTGTAAGACCATATCATTTATGGTCCCCGACAAGTGTTTTGGGAAAAAAAAAAAAAAAGATGCGGATCGGGGCAAAACACTGCGAATATATATGAACCTTTGAGATCTGTCTGTGGAATGTATTCCCGGGATCATGACCAATACTTCTGAGTCTAAAATACAGCTATAAATATGTTCGCCATCTACAAGATTTATACATCTATAATGCTCAATATATCTCCCCTTGATGATCCTGTATCCTTACCTCCACAAGTACCAATGGCCGGAGAAGAACATCGTCCGAGGGAAACGACATATTGAATCCATCATAAAAAGAATTCATAAAGGCGGAGTACGTAGAGTCACCCCTAATATCAGATATTGAGAAAAAAGAAGACCCTTAATGACCATTCTTTCGTATACACTAAAAGGATGGATCCAAATTATATGATGTCTCTCATTTTCGATTTCCTACTGGTCATGATGAATCTCCCGCAGAAACTATTCCCGAAGTTCACCCTTATGTTCAACCAGTCCCGTCATAAAAATTTTCCCATCAATTTATTTCCAATGTGTAAAATTATTTTCCTTTAATGAATGTACTAGAACATAGTGGTCCTTACATCCCTTCTCCTCAGTCAAATTATCCACTGAGTGAGCCCCAGTCTGTGCCTTCGTGTCCTCAACATCCTTCTTGCAATTGTCATTCCAATGTATCCCCTTGATATGAGTCTGCCCCCCTCCCTGGCAAAATCGCAGCGTTAAGGTGTATGCGTACAGGTTACGCTGGTGATGGAGGCAAAAGCTTCTGTACTATTGATGCAGGAGTTCCCCGAAAATCTGCTGTTCGTCCTTCGTCCCTGCCTAAGGCACAGAAATTATAAATAATTTGTAAATATATAATAACTTTTGAAAAATTTATATTGTAGTTTATATGTAAGAGTCCTGATTGTCCTTCTCTACGCTGTTCTATGCTCTTAGCCTCTTCACTCCCGTCTTTCTCTGAACGACGTGGAAAATTGAGGTGGGGGTTTAGATTTAGCGGGGGAGGATATAAGGGAGATGTTATTCGTGCATAGTTGTGCCATTGACGACTGAAGTAACCCGTAGTAACGGTTTTGTAATTTTAAGATTTCTCATTGATCCAGTCTGGACAATACGCTCCAGCCTGGACGATGATTGTATTATATTATATTATTGCTTTATTTATTGTCAAAACTTAGGGAATTATAGAGGTTATAATTATTTTCTCTCTTTTTTAGTTTGGATATATGATTTGATGTATTAATAATATTATAAACTAAACACTTTGCTAAAGTTCAAAAAAGTACATGATATTGTACCCAAAACATTATTCACAAACAATTTCATAAATACTCGAAGACTTTGGAGACCTGGAAGTTAGATGTCCAGATTTTCCAGGTTAGTGAGTACGGCTAAATAAAAGATCCATTTCATTCATTATTGTAAAATTTATTAATGTCATATGCTGGAAAAGCAGTAGTAACCTAACCGTTATTGTTGCAGTTTCATATCGGAAAGAACCAGCAAACTATTGAGTTAATTGAACAAACCCCTCTTGGAAATTGAAAGGGTGAGTTCAATAAAGTAATAAAGTACATGTAAAATTATATGAAGTTATACTGTTATAAATGAAGATAAAGTGTGATCTGTAGTAATCCCCTTTATTATTTATTTTGACAGGGTTCCAATCTTTGATTTCAATCTTTGATTTCAATCTTTGTAGTTCTGGTCTCAATTTCAGTTCCTGGTTACAATCTTTGATTTCATTCCTGTTTGAATTCAGCTCTTTTGTTTATCCCCAAAAATCTTCAGTTAAGTGAAGTATATTTGTCATAATTGAGTCAGAATTTCTATTTCCTCCCTTACTTCATTGCACGAATGATATTTGGATTCGTTTGGTTTCCACTCTTGAATCTGATCCTGAACTTATGTACATAATCATAATACATTGGATTTTAAGTATAATTCCCATGTATTTATCTAATTAAAATATATTATATAATCCAATTCATATAACTTTTACTATAGTTTTGTTGGGAGTGGATTGTGTTATCTTTATATGTTCACAAACCTCCCACATGTATATATTTTGAACGAATTAAGTAAACATAAACTTTTTCTAGTGTGTCTATATCCTTAGATTTTGATTCTATATTGAACTGTTATTATATTTTTATTCTTTACTAGCTAAAAATATCGGATTAGACTCCACTGAAAAATATATGATTAGACTCCATTGATAGATAGATCCGGAAACATTCTAGTTAAGTAAACCCTTCATTTGGGTTAAGACCTGTAGATAATATCACAATTGCGAATTTAAATTAAAGAAACTCACAATCCTCCTTGAATAGTCACACAAGTAAGCAGGCCAACGGAGTCCCGAGACAATCTCCCTCCGTTACGGAAATAGCCTAACCTGCTCCGTAAAACCTCTGATGGTGTAAGTTGGTTGCCTGTGCTTACTAGACATTCAAACCACATCTATCGAACATCACCTTAATACTATCTACTTCTTATTATATCTTTTGACCTCAGAATTATTCAATCTTCATCGACATTCGACTCTACGAGAATAAGTGGAGAGAGGCACCTTCCAGTCGGGTACGAGTGTTCGGTCCCAGCGTGCTTCTCTCCGCAACATATATATATATATATATATATATATATATATATATATATATATATATATATATATATATATATATATATATATATATATATATATATATATATATATATATATATATATATCATTATATATATATATATAAGCTTAAAATTTGAATTTAATGTGAATATCTAATAATCCTATATTTTTGAGGTATTGAGTAACTTTATTTAAATAATACTGTAGGTATGTGATGCACTGTATGAATTCTACACAAGGCTGCTATTATATTTTGTTAAAAGATGGGCTATGAGTTATATAAAATAAATCTCTTCCAGCAATTTTTTCTCAGAAGTAAATTAGTAATTTTGGTTCCGGCTGGAACCGGAAAAAAATGTCAAATTCCGGCCGGACCGGAATTCCGGTACACCTCTAATATATATATATATATATATATATATATATATATATATATATATATATATATATATATATATATATATATATATATATATATATATATATATATATATATATATATCCCCACAAAGTAAACTAAACCCCCGGTCATAAACCAACTTTAATCTCGAACCAAAGGTTCCGTTAACTTTTTTTTTTTTTTTTTTTTTTTTAAATTTAACACCCCCGGGGCATACCCCTTTTTCAAAGGGGGGAATTCTAGGTATTTCTAACCTAGGGTCCGAACTAGGATTCGAACCCGCGCCGTTAACATGCGACTCCGTCGCTCTACCGTTTGTGCTAATAACTGTTTGACCAAAAAGCCTCACATAAAATTTAAATACCAAAGGTATTCCGCTAATAACCATATATACGGCTTACCAATTTATCACATTAATATTCCAGAAAATAAACAAACTTCTTTTAAGTACTTAATGTTTAACACCATGCTTAAACTTATTTTAATAAGACTAATTCCTGTAGAGCCGGTAAACAACAATTAGGTTCGTAAATAATTTTCAGAAATAATCTGTCTTATCAGGTAAACATTTAAGCTATATCAAAATGACGACAATTAATCTATCTTATCAGGACGAGAGTTTTAAAACAAGAATTAGATTCGTAATGCCCTTTATACGTCTTATCTCAACGAGAGCCAATCAACGAGTGCTGTTTTATTCCAAATGTTTTCGGACCTCAAATTATAACGAGATCCAAACTTCTGCTAAAACGAGTTCCAGTATTCATTTCAAAATGTTTCCACCAATCACAGAAAATATTCCATCGCAAAGGCGTCCATAAACTCTAACAAAAGTGTTCCAATATGGACTGTAAACTTTTCTCCACTAATCACATAACAGCTTTCCGATTGATCAATCACGAGCCTCCATAATCCTTATGCGTAAATCTGTAAATAAAATATTTTTCATTTAGAAGCGCCATTTTAAAATTGCTTTTAACTTAGGGTCCCTCCATCATGAATAAAGTTAGTTTTCTCAAAACTTATTTATTTTAACTCGTTTTTAGAATTACTAAACAATTTAGACATTATTTATAAAACATATTATTACATAATTTATTACGGTTGTGAAAAATGACTTTACTTAAAAGATATATAACTTAAGTCTCGAAATTTACACACAAAAATGGTGAGCACAGTTTATTCTTAATTTATTAATTAATCTTTTATTGGTAACAAAATACGCAAAGGCAAAACCACATTTACTTACCACACTTTAGGATTTCTCAATAAGGGCCTACAATACCATTACACCCCTATTATTTATGTATCTGCCAAGTTACATGGGATAGTAGAAAGAAAGCGTCTCCTCGTAAGAGTATTCAGTTCAAGCAAAGTTTTTATATTTATTTTAACGATAAATGAAATATGTAATCGGTAAATTGACTTAATAAAATTAATTTAATGTAATATTTTTATTGCAGAAAAAGTGGGAAAGCTCAAAAACGCGGCAAAGTCAACTTAATTGGAAGACTTCAACTTAGTACAGAAAAAAGTCGTGAAGAAGATAATGAAGGAATTGTACAATTAAGGATATTGAGAACTCAGGTAAGAAAATCTTTTATTGTTCATTCCTTCTTTCATTTTTAGTATTCTCTCAAATGCTGGAATTTTCTTTGTTGTAGGGTAATGATATTTTCATAATTCTCTGAGGGTTTCAATTTACTCTCATTGACTGTTGAAAGAGAAACTCAGGTGTACCTACTTCACTTTTCCATCTTGACGCTTTGAAACTTCTATTAATTTTGGTGCATGTGCTACTTTTCTCGCCTTGTTTATAAGTTTTGTTGCAAGAGTATTGTAAAGTGTGAGCTCCTCACCTCATGCGTGCATTCAATATTAAAGTCATTGGAACATAATCTTTTCATATTTTTATTATGTTCATTCTGAAAATCAGTTAATACTTCTTCATTTTGACATTCAATAAAATCTGTATCACATTGACCAGTTCTTCAAGTTCTTGATAATTGTCCATCCCATTTCATTTTTCAAACAAATGATCATACTTGATGCTTCATCTGTAAGTATGCTAATTACTTGCCTCTTATTAATTTCGAATTCTTTGAAAGCATCAGCAACAAATTGTTGGATATATTCACAGAAATAATGTTTTGATAATAATGTTTATATCTTCGTCCACATATCTAATATTAATAGCAAAATAATTTATATTTGCCCCTGTGTAAGCATTCATTTTTAAATGAGCAAAGCGTTCCTCTAAGCATTTTTTAAGCTTGCTCTTTGGTTATACATGTGATTCTTCCAGAACAATTTTACGAATGTTTTTCCTGTCTAAGGAGACTCCCAGTTTCAAAACATTTCTCTCCTTTTTCCCCCCAGAAAATGGGATACTATCTTTAACAACCATTACAATCAATTGTTTTCTGAATTTTACCTCAAGTCACTTTCAGTAGACCACCCAATACATCAAACATTGCAATAACCCTTTCCCTGTGAAGAAAAAGCATCACACCAGCTTTGTACTATTCTGACATATACAACACGCTCTATTAAACACATCCACATTCGGTTAACCCAAAGAACAATACTCCAGGCCCGCCCGAAATATCCTCCACAGAACAGACTTTGGACATTCAAACTAGTGTAATGTTGTCCCGTTTATGCTCTGGGCACCATCACTCCCCACAGGAATATAAATATAAAATTCATAATGCCCCCTCCCTCCCTCCCCCTGTCAAAGATGTCTCTCCTTGACATTTAACGACACAGGAGGACATCTACTGCAAGACTGCTCTGACCTAACGGACATTAGAAATAGTTTTGACGCTTTCTCTCTCACGGTTCTCTGGGTCCGGCCTGCTATAGTGGCACAATATCTCAGAGAAGCCCGTTTCTCATAGGAGAGGAGTGGGGGACAACCAAGTATAACATAAATATAAAATTCATAATATATATATATATATATATATATATATATATATATTATATATATAATATATTTATATATATATATATTATTATATATTATATATAATTATATATTAATATATATATATACTATAGTATTAATATAATATAATGTATAATATTATATATATTATATATATTATATACTTGATATACGTATATATATATAATATAATCATATATATATAAGTATATATATATAATAATATATATAATATATAATAATATATATATATAATATTATTATATATATATAGTATATATAATATATATATATATATATATATATCTATATTATATACTGGTATATATATATATAATTGATATATATATAATATAATATACTATATATATATATATATATAATATATGATATATATATAATATATTATTATGCTATCGTATAAGTTAGTATATTTAGTATATTATTATATATTAGTATATATATATTAGTATATAGTATAGTATATATATATATAGTATATATATATAATAATAGTATAATATAGATATATATACGGTTATATATATATATTAGGTATAGTATATATATATATAGTGATATATATATATTATAGATAATATATATAGTATAATAGATAATTATTGTTATATATAATATAATAAGGTATAGTATTATATATTAATATATACGTACTGGGCCGTAAATTTTTATTCTTCTAATCTGTTTAATTTAGTTAGACCTTCAATAGGCCTCTATTGAGTTGGGACGGAATGCGATTTAAAAAATCTTGAAAAAAAATTATAATCTATTTAATAAAATATTAATAACAATTGTCTCCCCTATTGAGATTCTTTCTTTTTATCTTAAGTTTAATGAGCAGACTCAGACTTTTTCTGCGTTTACCTCAATTGCCGAATTCTTCTTTTCTGGGATTTCTTTCTTTCTTATGAGCAAGCAAGTTGGTAGTGAGTCCGACTGAGTACGAGAAGAGAGTGGGAGAGAATGTTAAACAAGGAGGCGGCGAGCCTTTTTATACAAAAATTTTTTTTAAAAATTGCTAAACCCGCCTTATTGATTCAATTTTTCTTGGCTCTTTGGGATACGTTCCGCAAAATCTTGACACAAGTTTGAACACAAATATAAATTTAAAAATTTTTATAAATTTTTATACTTCGGCTACTACATTACTATACTATCGTAAAAAAAAAAAAAAAAAAACGATATAGAAAAAATAATAATCATTCAAATGCATACATATTTGAGTGCATTCGAAAATGCGCGCAAACATATAAAACATTTCAATAACCAAAAATAATAAAAAGAAATGATAGTGAAATTCAAACATAGGCATATCTGCTTATGTCCGTAGACATAAACACACACTGTGCTCATCTGCGTAATTTGCGTTAGTTGAAGTTTTGTTTATTTTAACACCCCCTCCTTGAATAGGGCTTTGCCCGTGAGCGGTGTGATAACTGTAAAAAAAAAAAAAAAAAAAAAAAAATATACGAACTTTGAAGGCAAGAGATTACAAAATACAAATGGTATATATACAAAATATTATACATAAAATGAAAGGTGCATTCAAACACAAGCATATTTGATTATATCCGTAGATATAAGCAAACATACAAACATTTGAATACATAAAAAACAAAAATGTTTATACATAATTATTGATATAGAACAATTGAGTTACTCACATGAGTTAAATAGGCCACATCGATCGAACCGTTGAATCCAAGGAAAGGTCCAGTATAAGGCGTTTCTAATGTATCCATGATTTGATCAATGCACACGGAAATAGTTTTCAAAGCCGTAGTTACGAAAGAGACATTGCGTGACATATGTAGAGGCGAAGTTGCCTGAAATTTAGGTCCTTTATTTGAAAGATTTCTTCATAAATTAAAGGGAGCCAGCACAGAACCATTTAGAATTCGAAAAGGAATCTGAGTTCGTAGTGGAATCCAAAAATAAGTTTCTGCCCATAATCCAAATTTAAATGATGAAAGATATCCATACGCGATAAAGGGTTTGCTATTTCTAACGATGAATCCTCGAACTGTGGTTTTTGTGAAAAGATGAAGACCATAATCCAAAATTAATTGAAAATGAAAATTGAAGTCTGTAGTCGATAATGTTTGTATGTTTGAGTCATCTTCTTCTCGGAGTGTTCTGATTTCTGATTGGGATTTTTTTAAGTATTATTATAGTTTTTTCTTTTTCTTCATTTTGGTTGCTTTCTTTTGGAGATAAACTTTCTTGGTGAGGATGAAGGAGTTATTAAGATCGATCGTAATAAGACGTTTCTGGTGAAATGCTGGGTATTCCACTTCCGGGATTACCAATATATAGGGGCCGTATTTTATTCTTCTATTCGTTTATTTAGTTAACTTCAATAGGCCCCTTTATTGAAATTGCTCTCTTTTTATCTTAAATTTAATGAGCAGACTCAGACTTTTCCTGTGTTTACCTCACTTGACGAATTCTTCTTTTCTGGGATTTCTTCCTTCTTATGAGCAAGCAAGTTGGTAGTAAGTGGGAGAGAATGTGTATACTCAATGAGGCAGGGAAGCCTTTTTACAATTTATTACGTACATATGTCAAAATTTTGCTTTCGCAAATCTTGACAAGTTTGAACACATATAAATTTAACATTTTTTAAAATTTTTATGCTTAGGATATATATATATATATATATATATATATATATATATATATATATATATATATATATATATATATATATATATATATATATATATATATATAAAAGTAAATTGTTTAAAATGTCATTTTAAAAATATTTCTTTAAGGCGTTTAAATTTGAAATATGTTAGTTGGACTTTATAAATGAATTATAGAAAATAATAGAAAATGGTTCTATCTACTAAGAGCTTACAAATTACTTTTTATAGTCTTTATTGATGTTAAATATATTTACTTGCATATAGGATTATATAATATTCGTTTTATATAATGTTCTTTTGTATAAAAATTATCAGTATTGTACTGTATCACGAGTTTTTAAAAATACCTATAAAAGAAATATGGAAGTTATGCATAAGAATAGTTTGTTTTTTTTTCAATTTTTCGTTTTCTTTTTTTTCAGAGAAATTCTGTTCACTTTTAAAGTTTTTTCTTTAAGTATTTTACCATTTATTTAGCGAAATAATGTAAAATATTATATAATATAATGCTTTGTAGCATGTTGCAAGATATTAATTATTAAAAATAGTTTTTTGTTGACAAAATTTGTAATTTGCGAACAGAAAATTGCATGTATGCAGGAATTGTTAATAGTAACCACCTCAGCTGCCGATTCCGCTGATTGACTTATAAGTTTATCTTGGGAATTTTGGGCGGTAAACAGATGAGTTAGTGCACGGCATGGTACATTTATTAGCTGCAGCTCCGAATTTCCTATGGTAGAAACAGACCCCTGGATGAGTATCTGCTAAATTACACTGGATGACAAAATTTGACTTTTTGTCTGTTAAATGAGTAAATATGGGTGTTTCTTATGGAATTTTGTGCGCTGATTCCGAATCTGCATACCATTTTGTTGTAACGGGCAGGGTTTTTTTTGTAATACGAAATTAAAAATTTAATATTATTATAAAATGAAAAGCTTTAGTTAATTTACTCACCTATATACTTCTGCAATTTAAAATGTAGATTTTGAAGATTTTCTACTGTAGTTTGCTTGAGGAACATCCCTTTTAAGTCCCCAACAATAGTCTGCAAGCATAATTTGGATTCCAATTTCCCTGATAACGTTTTTCGATAGTTGAAATATCTTAGTGGAATCGCTCACCATGCTCATCGCTTATAGTGCCTAGATTGCAGTTAGGAAAAAAGTCCAAGTGTGAATGAAGGAAATTTATTTTTAGGGACATGTTACATCTCATTGCTTTATAATTTCGAAGGAGTTCGGAAACTAGTTCTTCATAGTTGTCGGCCTTAAAATTGCCAAACCCAGTTATGACCTTTTTAAAAGGATCTCATGCCAGGTTTTTCAATATTATTCAAGCTTTCATCAAAGTGATGGTCCTTCATTAGCTCCCTTATTTGTGGGCCTACAATATACCCGCTTTAAATTTTAGCCTCACTGATCCTAGGGAATTTCTTAATTTAGCGTATAGGAACCCTGGACCACTTTTATTCATCGCTTTTACAAAATTTTTCATTAACCCGAGTTTGATGTGCATAGGAGGAAGATATACGAGTTCAGGTTTCACAAGTGGTTGAAAAATTACATTTTTATTTCCAGATATTAGATATCTTTTAGGCCATTGCTTCTTGACAAAATGATTTTTGCGATCTCTGCTTTCCCACTTGCATAGGAAACAACAAAATTTAGTATTTCGTTGTTGGAGACCTTACAAAAGTGCTATAACTTTTAAATCGCCGCATATATTCCAAGAAAACTGTTCGTATTGTATTTTCGATAACAATTTTCATGTTGTCTTAAGTCTCTTTCATATGGGCTCCATAGGCAATAGGAGTCGAAGCACTGCTTTTAAACTGAGTTTAGAAGAATCTACAAACAATCTCCATTCCTTAGGATCATGACAGTCTCCTAATTATCTCATTAATAAATCAACATCAGTTACAATACACTAAAATTGCCGCTACCGAGAAAATTTCGGAATCTTCTTCGCGTCGCCATAAGAGGAAATTGTAGTTCCTTCTCAAGGAGATTCAACCGCCTTTAATCTAGACTGCCAATAGTTTTCTGGGCCTGTTTTCTTTGAACAATGGTCAGATCGCGAACTGATCATTGAGTTTCGTGCTGATTAATTCTATGAGGTTCTGTTGACATTCCATCGTAATCAAAGTCTTCAAAGTTGTCATTTTCTGGACGTAATTGTAAATCTTCTTCGACGGAGTTTTCTGACAGGAGATTCACATTTTCAGGTAGTGCAGGGATAGGAAGCTCTTCGCTGTGAGGAACAGGCCTAATAGCCGGAGGTAGGTTTGGATATTTAATGGTCTTCTTGGTCTTGATTGTTATTCCAGCAATTTTTGTAATGCAAAAATAACAGTCCATTGTGTGACCCTTTGGTTCCCTCCATACCATTGGGATTGCAAATGGCATATGTCTGGACTGTCCGTTAAGCCAACCACTTAAGTAATGTTACACAAGACGCGCACAGAAAATATGAGGTGCCCAAGAATTTATCTTGATCACCAAGCTTAATTTCAAAATACAGTTTATATGCTTTTTTTTTTATTAAAGGAGTAATATTCCTCATTTGGGACTTCAACGTTACCTCACCACAAATGTAACAAAATTTGTTTGGATCATTTTTACAATTTCGTGGCATTTTAATTAAGGTATCTGATCTGTAAGTAAAATTAAACAATTTGAAATGTATAATAATTATATATATTATATATTGTTATATATATAATATATATATATATATTATATACTATATAGGTATATATATACTATATATATATATATATATATATATATATTATAACTATATATATATATATAAAATTAACAATATATTAATATCACACACACTTCATATTCAACGTCCAGATACAAACTGAAGGCAAATGACTCATGAAAAACGTCGGACTGAGGTTTATTTTTATCGAGTTTGCTAAACATGTTTTATCATGTTTGGCGTCTATTTTATCTATTTTTTGGTTCCTACTTATTATACGCTTTATATTGCTGGCGATCACCTTTTTTTCATAAAATCGCAAGAAAATAGACTTAAACAAAACAAGACATTTTACACTCTGTGAATTATATTGTTAGTTTATGAAATATGTAAAACTACAAAAAAGCTAAGCCCGTTGTGCGAATTTGGAGGTTATATTCGTTTTCAGCGTACCGAAATACATAAGAAACAGTTAATGATATTCATTTAACAAAATTTCTGTCGTCCAGTGATTATTAGAGGAAGGACTTGGAGATTGCTATCGAGGTCTCCCAGAAGAAAATTGAGAGAAAATTGTTGACGTTGCTGGGAATAAAATGACGTCTGCGGCGTTATGTTAATGGCCTGCAAGGTTTCTGCCATTGACGCCATTGTTTCCTCCAAACGAGACATTCTCTGTGAAAGAGAATTATAAATTGCAAACTCCTGCCTCAGTGCCTGATTAACACTTGCCATCTCCTGACGAAGTGCATCAACGTGTATGGTGGTGATTAGAGGATTAAACTGTGTTCTTTGAGAACCCAGAAGCTACTGCTGACACAGAAGAAACTGGGTAGTAAAAGTGTCAGACTTAGGCATATGAATACGGTCCGCCATTTGATCGTACTCTTCTAGTGAAGAGCTAGGGTTGATTAATGCCATCAAACGTCGCGTTTCGAGTGGCAAACGATTTTGCCAGAGTTCAAGGAACATTGCCTTACTGTCAGAGCTAGGATTTGGGTCATTACGCAGTACCAGAATCCGCTGCATAAGCTGGGATGGTTTACTGTCCCCTAGTACTTCGTTTGAAATGAGCTGTTTCAATTTTTCCTCTTTAGGAATCTCGAGGCGGTTTACAAGGGTGTCCTCCGGAGTCTGGGAAGGGTTATCGGCAGACAATATGTTGGGGAGAGCGTCCTGCAACTGCTCCAGGACAGAATTTGGTAAGGCTACAATTGTAGCAGCGTACTTCTGCTGAATTGTAAAAGTACTTGGAAAAACAAATTTAACTATGATAAATCATAAAATCTGCTTACCAAACTTATATTCGGGAGAACTGGCATATAATGAACAGTTTGGGCCGAAGACAAAGGAGGAATTTGAGGAGGATCAAACTGACGCACTGCAGAGAATGTTGAGAAGGGTCGAATTGAGGTTGCAGAGATTGGACATGATGTTGAGAAGGATTGAATTGGGAGAACGAAAAACCTTGTGAATAAGGAAAATTATAAGAAGGAAGAGAATGAGAAACAGAAGGATAAAGAAAGTTACCAAATGATCAGGCATGAGTATGCATAGGAGAATGATAATTTAAGAAATGTGAAACATCAGTAAAAGCTAGAGAAAATGGAGAAATTCTTGATGAAGGAAAGGAAGTAGGAACTTGTGTAGTATTTGTTACAGCAACCGTAGACACATTGGACGTGGGTGTCTCGGTGGAAGACGAGATAGGTATGTTAATTAACATCACGGCATTCATCATCACCCATGATTGAAAAGGAAACAAGTATTTTACAATTAGAACTTAATCACAGGATTACAATACTATATTTCACAAAATATTAAATAACGAATGAAATTACAAATCGCAAAATACAATACTGTAACAATGTGAAATTACAAACAGGGATGAGTATGGGTCTTGTAATAATGTAAAAATAAATTGTAATAATACATAATAATAATAATAATAATAATAATAATCAATATAATACATAAATATTGTTTAAACAAAAAAAAAAATGTAAAAGAGCACTTTCATCTAGCGAAATGAAAAAAAAATCAGTATAAATATTTATAATGAAAAATTTATATAATTAAGTAAAAATAATTATAAATTATAGAATTTAATTAAATTAATTGCATAAAATAAACTGTGATATTATTAATTAATAAAATACTTTATAATTATAAAGAAAAAATAAAGACTTATTCAGTCTAGTTTTTCTTCTTCGTTGAACGACATCTAAAAGATATATATATAATAATTGAATAGCTAAAGCGTAGATAAGAACTGAAAAACAATAAAGGAAATTGAAAAGGATGTTTATCCATTTAATTTATATATAAAATAATAAATAATAAATGAATGATATAATATAAATATAATTAATAATAATATAATATATAATATTTATTTCTTGAGATGAAATTATCACAAGAGATAAATCAATTATAATCATATAGATACTTCACTTAAGATACATATAGTATGAGTGAATAAGTATTATAAGTATCTTAGTATATCTAGTAATAATTATACCTTAAAAACTTAGATTAGTACTATAAATGTAATAAGATAAGAATATAATACCAATAACATAAGAGTAAAATGATACACAAAATAAATAAATAATGATATCATATAAGCAAATAACTGGGAATAGAAGAGAAATATAATGAGTATATAATTAATACACTGAAGAGTATGTATACTTGATTATAGTAAAGTATTATCATATCACAGAATAGAATGAAGAGTGAGAAAGTAATAATGAATCCAATTGAATAACAATGAGGTAATAAGAATTAATTAACGTATAATGATATAATACACTATTTATGAGTGAGTATATAAGAGATAATATATTCAAAAGAATAGAAATAAATAAAGTATAGATATAGATTCTTTGTTTGTTTTAAGTGAGTGAGAGGTGATTTTGCCTATAATGATACAGTAACACAAGTATAGAAGCAGGATAATATCTAATGAAAAACACTGATAGTATATGCAAATAATATATCTAAATAAAAACAAGCTAGATGATCGAATATTACTTAGATAATCACACCCTGTCAAACCAGTAACACTAGTAGCATACATGACTATGACGTAAGGCGTGATGGTAACTATATCTTAAACATATCACCTATCTTACTACTTGCGCTAACATACTTGGAACTCACCTACTATCTGGAAACTGACTTACGGTTTGGAAATACTACCGAGTGATTTACTATATCTTAACTAATTAGGATGCTAAGATATTATTAACAAATAAATAATTACACATGAGTATATGTAAGTTAATTTTCCCTATATTTAATAATATCTGCCAAAATCTAATTAATAATATATTTATAGATGAAATTATATAAAGTGAGAGTGATAATAATATGCTAGACTATGAGCTTAATGAGAATGCAATATAAATAACTGTTTACGTAAATATTATAATTAATTAATATTATTATGAATTATAAAATCATTGTGAATATATTCGTACAGTGCAGAATCATAATAGAATTAACGAAACTTATATGACAGCATAAATATAGAATAAGAGTTTAAATTTATTGGAAGTAATATATTATATAAACAGATAGCAAGTTTCAGAACTAGTAGATGGTCCAATACTACAATATACTTGACAGCCGTCAGTCTGTAAACGAAATAACAACAATATAATAATATGTTTTCGTGTCCTTAAAATCGGTTGGAAGCGCCAAACTCCCATAAATTAAAACAATGGAGAAGCAAACTGCCAAGTTACTTACTACTATTATCGTGAACATCACTAAATACTTCACCATATCTTCAGGAACTACACATGACTACTACTACTATTTATCGTTATTTTAATTAATCTTTTACAAAACTTTGACTATCCTGTTATCTGAGACCTGAGTCTTGACTATACTACTAGTTATAGCTGTGTAGACTTACTTACTTATATCATACTAGCGTCACCATATAATCCATTAAGAACCATAGCTAACTTACAGCTAATTAACATGACTTAGCCTGATCAATTATATTGACATACATTGAGAACTCGTCTAGCGTATCAGCTGGCATAACTGTATGAATATAACTAGCTTATATCTATTGCGGTATGACGTCAATGATTTTCTATTAAATTCGTTACTAAGTTTAAAACGGTATATTGAATCGAGCTCGTTAGAAATTATCTAAATATGGCTTAAAATTAACAGAAACTACTGGAACATTCATTTATAGAGTATCGCTCACACGAGATTAACATCTTAAAAATGAATATGTTGAGAGTACACTTTTATATACGTCTATGTTATATCATAGCTTGAGCAAGGATTTAAAGTTATGTATTAAAAATGTTTTTATATTGAGAAATCGCTTTGAATTACTAACTCATATTTGAAATATTATGTATGTATTTTTAATTATATATAGAATTAAGAAACTATTGATTATATATGATATTATGAGTTTTAAGTAAGATTAGTTTAAAATATTCGTATAATTAATATAATAATAATAAATAAATAATATTATAATAATAATAATAATAATAATAATACAATAATTAATAATAATAATAAATATATATGGTAAAAGATTAATAATCTTTTAAGCTAAATTGTTTGTTGATATTATTATGAGCATTTAATTCAGGTAAATTTTTAATTTAATGATAATCAGAATCAAGGAAAGAATGATAATTATATATATTTATAAAAAATCTTATTATATTATACATATTATTTTTTTTAATATTGAAAACAGCGAAGTATAAATAAAATTATAACTAGGATATTAATCGATAATATATTAGAAGGATTTGAAAATCGCATTATGTTATAAAGGTAAATCGATTTAGAAAGATATTGAATCGCATAATATTGTTATAGTTAAATACAATAATGTGTTATAATTAAAAGAAAAATCAGATTAAGACTAATAGTATTCCCAAAATGATACAGCGTATAATTTTAATAAAGCGGGTAATAATAATAATGAATAATTAGTAATGAACATATTTATCTATGTAAAATACATAAATATAAATACATTTCAAATACTATTTTGCAAATATTCAGATTACTTGTAACTTGCAAATTTTTTTGTTTTTCTATTATTACCATATTATGATCATTGACAAATATTATATTTGGTATCAATTGATAATTTATAAGAAATTAATAATGCATTTAATTTTATTCCCATATAATATGATTTATATATATTATATATATTCTATAAATATTATAAAATATTTAAATTCTTAATATAAATAATATTATATAGTAATTAAATATAATATTATTATAAATAATTAATAAATAATCGGAAAATTTTCATAATAATAATAATAATTAATAAATTATATATAAATAATAAATAATTAAATATAAATAATAATAATAATAGTAATATAATTGATAACATCTTATTGACTCACACAATAGAAAAATACTAAATTATATATGAACAGTTATACATATCAAGACACCCGCAAAGTTTAGATGAACGTTTCAAAATATTAATAAAGTTACACTTCAATAAATAATTAAATAAGTGAAATGAGATACCTATACTAACCAGACTAATCAATGGAATAACCTAGACACACACTGCTCAATAATTAAGAGAGAGGTGACACACAAATGCGTATATATCTCTCAAGAGTAACGTAACACGAAGGTAGAGAGTGAGCAAAAAGCTAAAAACAGAAACAAACAGTGAGGTCAGAATAGTTGAGTGTTGTAAGCTGAATAAAAGAGCTGAGATATGATCGATGAAGCATACATCCAGGAGGTGTTCTATTGTGTCATGGGAATTATAACATCTGATTAGACAACGAATATGAGTGGAAGTAAAATAATAAGAGTTGAGAGTTTTTATGTTAGTTCTAATAGTATTATGAATCATAAATAACCATCATGAGTCATATGAGATTATTATATGATATAATGCTGGAGATCACTGATAATACTGACTACTCAGAGTGCATGAAGGTCAATATTGAGTCCTAACATTCATAGATATAATGTTTCTTCAATGGTGTGAAATATATTTGATGATAGATGAAGAAGATTATTTAGTAAAAAATAACAAAGTTAAATATAAGATAAAAAATAAAGGCATGTAACCTACATGATATAATGAGCTTTAGTAAGTATATAGTTGATAATAAGAGAGACATTAATATAGTGTGTACTGATTAGACACCAATGACCATAGTGTGGGCAAGTGAGTAGGAGGGAGTGTGATACGAAGATAATCTATATGTCTAGATGTTCTATCACGACTAGCTACAAATTAGTTTCTGAAAAAATATGTGAAAAGAAACATCATGCGAAATATATTAAGATTATCTGTGATTGTATATGAGCTCGGGTTGTTCGTGTTCATTCTGTTGAGATCTTTGTTCCTGTTGCTGCTCTTGATCATGCGAGGTTGATGGAGATTGAGAGTAAACTATTATTATTGTGAGGTGTTGATGTGCTGTCTGCCGTTGCTGTGAATATAGGAAGGTCAGATATCTAGTCTCGTCATATATATTAATGCTTAAAATGTTGATGCGGGCGTAGTTTATTTAGTCAGGAGTACATCTCTAATGATAATTCTAAGGTGACTAGGTATGTTTTGTGTGATTTGTTAATTATTTTAGTGAAGTTTAGATTTATTGATCAGTATGCTGGGCACCATAAGGATAAAATATGCTAATGATAGGTAATGAGGGTGTATTTATTCCTTATGTCACGCTTGAAGTTATTTGTTAGAGGTAAAAATGATATGATGCGGCAAGATGAGTGAGAAATAGGATGTTTATGAGTATTACGATGAGAGAATTTATATGATATGAAGATTAGAATAATAATTATCACGAATTAATATGAGATGAGATAGAGAAAGAGAAACAGTATAAATAAGAGTTGATATTGTATAAATATATGTAAATAGAGATCAAATAATTATATATATATAGAAAGTTTTGTTTAGGTGTCATTAGTGAATAATAATTAATAACAGGATAAATATCATAATATAGATAGATAGAGTGAGATAATAAGAAGATCGTTTATTTCCAGATCCATCATCTTTAGATTCAATAGATAGATAGATAATTAAAATGAAGGATAATTAATAATAATAATAAATGCGTGAGAGAACGCTTGAAGTCTCCTCACAGACAAGTTTTGGTTGTTGATTTATATTCTATGTATAGATAAGAGTAAGTAATACCAAGATTTATCTAAAAATGTTATATGTAATAATATATCATTAATAATAGTAAGTGATATAAAGTATGGCTAAATTATACAAATCTATAGTAATGTAGAGTAGATATATATGAAGAGATAGTGATATAATAATACTATATAGCGTATAATGCTCTAGATAAAGAGTTCTGTGTGTCGAAATCGGTGTCAAAAAGGGGGGGCAAGGATCTGGAATAAAAGAACTTTAAAGATCTCCCCTAAAACAAAAAAGAAAAGGATAAGAAGACGGAAGTGGTCAGTGCTAGAGATAACGGTGGGAGAATATGAAGAGGCAATATACTGGTAGAGGTTGAAGTAGCGACAACTAGTAGGGTGGCAACGAGCGTGTTATGTTGTTCTATGACAGTGAGATGCAGGTAGATGGCTAGAAGAAGTGTGTTATGTTTTGAAGAAACCTTGGGCCAAAACGGTAGTGAGAAAATTAGGAGAGATGCCTGATGTGTTGGTCGGATTATTTTCATGAGGTGCACGATTATGCGAAGAATTTGTTGAATAAGATGTAGATGTGGGGACAGTTGTCAATAGGGGCGGTTTGTATGAATACGAGGACATGATGCTCGGTGAGAGGGGAGTCTATGGCCGGGTCGGTGAGCGATTTTTCAGCCGTTATAGAATATATCTGATTGCGGAATTTCTACCTGGAGAATATTTAATTAGTTGTGCATTATAAGGCTGTAGTCTGTCTTAGAGAGATAGGTGAGAATGCTATATATCTTATATAGAGGCCAATTGCGTTGAACCAGTACTATATATATATGCAATTCGAGCAAATTGTACTATGTCAAGAGGAGCGTTGAGAATATGTCGTGCCTCTCCATATTTTATTCTATCTTATTTCCACACACGAGCATACATATGTTTATTGTACCTAGATGATTTGTTTGTGTTGCGACAATCTGTGCATGTCGATTTGAACTTGACTTATTGCATTTTCTCTTTATTATAGATGGAAATTCGAGTCTTTTTATTAAGGTTATATGTGAGTAGTTTTTGGATCAATTATGATGGAGTAATGCTTGTATTCACTCACATGATTATGTGATATATGGTTTATAGTTAAGTTGCCAGAATTTGTTGAAAATTTCTGTGATTTGCCTGTAAACTTTTCTGAAGTTATTAGTGTATTATTATTATGAGTGGAGTGAGTGATTATTAGGCCATTTATTATCAACCGATATCTCATTATGGTAGTTCTATGCGATGGTTGGTTAGAGATTGAGTCTGGTCCTGTTAGTATTAGTAGTAATAATATTATTTATTATTAAGTGTGATTTATATTATGTATATTTTTTCATTGTATATTCCTTCAATCATGTGTTGTATATATTGAGTTGGATTATTATTGATTATGATTGGGAGTGTATAGAGTTATTGCGAGTTATTATTATGAGTAGTGATGAGAGTCTAGATTGTTATTTATTATATATTTTCATTATTATATTGTGGTGGGAGTTGAGTGAGTTTGGAGTGATTTATTGCGATATGAGATATTGAAGTTCATAATATGAGTTATTGAGCTAGCGCGTCTGATATTATTGTATATGGTAGAAGGAGTGATGTGAGTAATTACATTGTATTTAATGTGGGGGATTATACTTATCGTTAGTGTCATGTATTATTTATTAGTGTGTAAGTGTGGGTAGATTATTGAGTTTTCCAAGATGAAACGAGCTTTTAGCAATTGTACTTGAGCCTAGTGAGTTTATCTTATTTATCAATAATGCGTGAGATATTGAATTGTAAGTCTATCTGAAAAAACTTATATAGGTGGTTCTTGGTATGACGTTAATGGAGTCAGATGGTGATATGTGATCGGTATGAATAGGTTTTTAATATATGGTTATAGTGATGTGAAGTGGGTATAATGAGTCTATAGATTATATCGAGAAAGGGAGTTTCTTTTGAGTATTTTAAAATGATGATGGCTTAATATTCAGGAGAGATGAGTGTATAAGGCGGTCAGTTATTATGGATTAATCAATGCTAAGATACATATACTTACTCTATTCCAACCAAAATGAAACTAATATCGATATTGCCAGTCCTCTACTTAGGTTGTACTAAGCACTGATCAACTTTAAATCTAACGCCTGCATTATCTCTTCTGACATTATACACTATAGTATAGTAATATTAACTACTACTAATAGAATGACAGCAGCTTACATGCTTTAACACGTTAATAACTCTTATTAATAAATAATATGTGATAGTTGGAATATTACTTAATCCACTTGTATGAATTAGTGAGCCATTAAAAGTACTATTATTATAAAAACAGGTACGGGTTTCGAGTTTTGATTATCAATGAGCGATATAATAATGACAGTGAATGTTTATCAATAAACCTGATATCACTTAGATTAATCTTCATACTTACAATACTTATATATAAATGATGTTATCATTCAAATTACAATTATGAATACATATGAATATATATTATATTCAAAAATAAAATAAATAAATGCTATTTCACAAAATATATTACTAGTATTTGCATTAAAGCCTAATGGAACAAAACACGTAAATTAATTTTAATATAAATAAAAAAATATAAATTACTACACTCAAGCAGTATGATTTATTACAAAAAATGATATATTTACCAATATTATAATATATATTATGATATAATATTATAATATATATGATATATATATATTATTAGATATCTAATATATCATATTTAATTTAATATATAATATATTAATTATATAATATAATAATATATTATAATATATATATTAATATTAATATATATATTAATTAATACTATATTGAATAATTATATATATAGAAAAAATATAATATAATATAATAATAATAACGCTGATAGCAATTTATGAAACGTAAAATTGAAAATGAATTTGAGTTTTTCATAAAAATTTAATATTATGAGACAAAAAGGAGAATGATGTGTTCTATATATAGTTAAAAAAGTTGGTGATTAATAGGATTTTATTCTTGAGTAATATATTAAAAACTCTGAATGACTCTCTCATATGATAATAAATAAGAATGAGAATATATGAGCCTCATTCTCTTCATAGGTGCTCTATAGCAAACCATCTCAGCGATGATACGTCGCGGCTATGCGCCGTTTTCTTGCTAAACCGCTCCAAAAGCTATAGAAGTTTGATGAGAAAGATAATCTAGCAAAAAGGATATATACAACTCATAACTGTTCTATCTGGTTATATTTAGTAAAATATGTAAACATTTATACTTAAAATAAAACTTGATGCATCTTTATTACCTTATAATCCAATGTCTTCCAGATATCGCGATAATTCCACTTGCTTCATACGTTCGCAATTCATCTTCATATTGAGAGTAAAATACCTGTGTTGAGTATTCCACATCCCAAGCACATGTGCAGGTAAAAGGCGTCTGCTACGTGACAGTAAGTCATGCCAAAGAGTAGTGAACGCACACAAATAATTTTGCTGTAAACAGCAATGTTAAGAAAGAGCGAGGAGTGAAGAATATTATTTATTTCATAATAAGAAATAATACGTGATAAAGCCCAAACTACTGGATGAGAGATGGACAAACACATTGAATATGAAATAAACACCGATAATATTTTAAAACAAATAAAAACACCACGAAAATAGATTAATAATAACAAATACACCGGGAACACATAAATAAATAGCTTTCTTGCACGAACGGATTACAAAACTAATCACAACTTTTAGCATTTGCAGCACAGTAATACCAACTGGAGCAACACTGCTTGACCTCAGAATAGAATAGGGAAAAAAGGTGTCGGAGACGCTGTGCAAGAGGTTTTACGTAAAAGAAACTAAACGTGAATACATAATTATCCAATCAGATATCACTCCATTCAGTAGAGGGAAACATGTATACAAAAATATCCTGAAAACATTGTTAAAATGGATAGATAGTGTCAGTACAGAGGGTGCGGTTTACCATTCTGCTGAACAGAAGAAAATTACCTTCAATATTTACATTGCAAATGAAATTAGAAAGGAAAGACCAAAAAACGTTGAGAAAGTGCGCTTCACCTTTTCGCAAAATAAAAATTAATTTTATATCTTCAATAATTAATATATATATATATATATATATATATATATATATATATATATATATATATATATATATATATATTATATATATATATATATATATTTATATATATATCGAAATTATATAGATATATAGTATATATATATATATACTATAGTAATAACATATATATATTATAATATATATAATCTTAACAAGTATTATATATATATATATAATATATATATTATATACTACTATAATATACTATAATATATTATATATATATTAATTATAGTAATTATATATTAATATAATTGCTATATATATATATATACTATACTGTTTACATTCCTTTCCATTGTGATGACCATTTCAAATAATAATAATAATATTAATGAATAAATAATAATAATAATAATAAATAATAATGATCTAATTAATAAATAATAATAAATAATAATAATTATATAATAATAATAATAATAATAATAATAATAATAAAATAATAATAATAATAATAAAAATCGTTTATTAAGAAAATCAAGAATAACTGTTAATTTTATAGAAGTGAAGCCTCGATAAAATCAATTGTACTCTTGCTTCTCTTATCCAAAAGTGATTTGATATAGGTATATATATATAATATATACTATCATTATATATATATATATATATATAATATATATATATTATAGATATATTATAAGTATATATAATTATATATATATATATATATTATATTGTAAGGTGAAATAGAGTGGGCTGCTGCGAATGACACGCCTAATATATAGGAGAATAGTATACAAATGATGGGGGGATGACATTAATTCAAGTAAGAGTTTTTACTCAGCCATTGTCCGTTCGTATACATTATTGCCCCATCCATTTCAAGCGAGAATTGACTTGTAATTTAGCTATTTACATGCTGATAGAACATTTGGTTGAATTCTTGACGACTCCTTCTTCTGTTGTTAATCCCCCTTTGTTCTTCCAAAGTTCCATCAGTAAATGACCAGCTTAGATAGTCGGCAATCACATTATTTTTGCCACTAATGTGATTCAGTATAAACCTGTATCTCTTGCAGAAACAGTCGAGCACCTATTATACGTAGAGTTTCGTATATTTTTCCTTGTTCATGGAGACGTTCAAGGAGACTGGGAGTTCCGAGACTGCGGGACGAATCTCTTCCATACAGCGTTTGTTCGAATTTTCTGGATATTCCTGTCACTATTGCCAGTGCCTCTTTCTCAGATGTCGAATACCTTTTCTTGGCCCCTGATAATTTTTTGCTGCTATATGCCACAGGATGCAGGATACTATTATCCTCCTGAAGAAGGACAAAGCTAAGAGATGTATCCGACGCGTCCACCTGCAGCGTAAATACCTTGTCTAGCCTGGGCATTTTTAATATGGGCTTAGAACTCAATGCTTCTTTTAGTTTCACGAACGCTTCTTGATGTTTAGTCTCCCACCTTACTTTTGCAGGTTCTCCTTTTTTGGTGAGGTCTGTGAGAGTGGCGGCGACCCTTGCGTAGTCTTTTACAAAGTCCTGGTAGTAGCCTGTGAGCCCTAAAAATGAACGCACCTGTTTTTTGTTTTTAGGTGGCTCCGTCTTCATGATTTTGACTACATTATCATCATGGAGACCCTTATTCCCATTTCCAATATGGTGACCAAGAAATTCCACGTTGGACGACGCAAACTCACATTTAGTTGGACGGATCGTAAACCCTTCATCTTTCAGTTTTTGTAGTACTTTCCTAATCGTGGTCAGATGTTCAGGCCAGGTCTGGGAATGACCTACTCTGTCATCTACAAAATAATCCGCATCGTTAATTTCATCCATTATCTTAACCATAACTCTGACTACTGGAATTCCATCATAATCCACCCCAAAAGGCCTTTCTTTGTCATCTCTTCCTTTTGACTTCCATCCTTTACTCCTTTCGTTATCTCCTTTTCCACTCAATCTCCGCCATACTTTTCCACACTCTTTCATTTCTTCGTATTTCTTCTAAGACTCCTTGTTCATCTTCTCACTTTCTTCTACTCTTTTGATAGACACTATTATCTCCACTAAACCATTTAAAGTACATATTACACCATTTACAGTGCTATGCCTCCTGCATTATATTTCATATTTGTCATTCTCCTTCTACGTCGATCTTTCTTTCTCACCTCACTTCTGCATGTTTTACTCTTTGTATAAGTTTTCTTCTCTCGATTAAGCATTAAATCTCTCCTGCAAGATGTCTCACTACTTCTTTTGTTTATCTTCCTCCTACGTGCCCAACTTTGACACTTCATGAAATTTCTGACGTTATTATCCTTCAACTTTCTGTGATACATTACTAATCGTCTGGTGTGGAGTACTCCTATATTATGGTAATTGTCTCCCAGAATTTCTTTGGAGGCACTTAACGTCATAAAAATTCGACAATCACTCGCCACTTGACTGTGGTCTATTTTCGACTCCTCAATTTTAATACCTTCCATTTCATCAATCTTTTTACTCTCCTCAGTATCTGTTTTTTAATACTCAATCTTCTCTTCTTCATAACTCTTTCTTTGTTTTCAAGCTCTTGTCCTTAATGAATTAATTATGATATCTTTCCGCTTCTTCTCTTAAAGCGACTTGATCTTACAATACAAAAACAAGGCCTCTACTAGTCATTTTTCACTGGCAGAGATGCCTCATCGAAGAAACGCATCTGAATGTCTTGAGTAAGCGGCATATCAAATAGTGTCAGAACAATATTGAATGTCCTTCAGAGATGAGGTTTTGTTGATAGGAGCTATCGGAGGGGTCTATGATGAACTTCGTTCTGGTAAGCGCTTTCGATGAATATGGCATTGGGATACATAAAGGATAGCGGTATGTATTAACTCCCGCCCCTTCTAACATGTACGTTTGGCAAATGTTTGAAGAGATTATTTACAATGTCTGGTCACGTTTCTGATATAAATTTGGGCCAGAAAAAACTGGCTGAGTTATTTTTTCCCATTGTTTTCTTGAAATAAAGGAAGAGTAAAAATTTAATCAAATTTTCAGTAAAATACACTTTCTACTATGGTAAATATTTCAAATTATTTGAACATTTTGAAATTAAAAAATAAATTATTAATGCACTAAAACAAATTAATATTTATAACATTTCAGGAAGAGGAGCAACAAAATTTTTATATTATTTTCTTTTTTAATAAAAAGTACATGAATGGATCTAAAAAAAAAAAAAAATTTTATTTGAAAAGCTAGAAAAATTTTTTTAATCTGTTGTTTTTGATATAATGAAAAATTAAATATGGCTTGGATATATAAAATTTGGATATAGGATAGAATTAGTTAAAAACCGGATTGGAAAATGATTTGTGTTCAAAGAAAATTGGATGTTTCGTCGCGGTCTGAACGTATGAGATTTTCTTTGCATGGTTTATAGGGCGACAGGGGCTAGCACCGGTCCTTTCCTTCTGCTTATAATACTCTTGGACTCAGCGTTTGGATTCTTATGCCTAGAAGCACCATCAATTCTGGAAGAAACTCTGGCAGAACAAATTTTGAGGCCTAATGCGAGAAGATGCTAGTTCTACTGAAAAGGGCGAAAACCCTACCCTGAGAGTGTTTAACTCGAGACTGGCGTCGGAAACCATTACGCCGAGAATGGTTTTTCTAGAGTGTCTAAGGTTAAGAGTTTCGGGCCAGAAGGGAGACGCTGGTTCAACTGACAGGGCGAAGCCCTTCCTGGGAGTTGTTATAGATATAGATTATAGATTATAGATATGTTTTCTTGACTCCCTGGTGGCCTCCAAACACTTCATCATGCGCCATCCTCATTACTTTGTTCCTGTACTCCTTTGGTACCACTAATGTGAACCTCTCCAACTGATTTTCGATCACCCTTTTATATAAAATACCATTTCTTAAAATATCCTTTTTCTCATCTCTTTCAACTGATCTCCATATTCTTTGAAGAGTAATGTCATCTTTTTGTCGCTCCTTGAAGACTTCGCGGTCGCGCATTAACTCTACTATTTGTCCATTATGCGCCTCTTCTATCTCATTTACTGCTGCGACATTATATGACTCTAAATTATTTACATGGGGCACTGTGCTATCTTCTTGTATGGTACTCTCTTCTTCACTGTCATCTTGATACTTATTACTAACAAAATTATTTACAGAAGTTGTCACTGGGACATCCGATACTTCGGTATCGCTTTCAAGAATATCAAGTGGCTCACCAGAAATTTTAGCATTTTCTTCTTCTACAATAACTAC
>JABUQX010032746.1:0-10000 GCA_015478945.1 Trachelipus rathkii
TTACTACACCTAGGATTAGTATGCTTTGCTTTTACTGACTTTACTGCTTTACCTCTTCGCTTTAACTGCTTTAACTTTCTGCTGACGCTTTACACGCTTCTTGCCTTTCTCTTTTACCTTTCCTGCTTATAAGTGCTTTATCTTTCTGCTATACTGCCTCTTAACTATGTTACATGCTTTAACAGCTCTTATTATTAACATTAAACCCCCATTAAAGCAGTAAACTCGTAATCAATAGAGGTGTGACTAACACCAAGGAGGGATTAACGTATGCTTCTTGTTTTACTGCTTCACTGCTTTAACTCAGTTTTATGCTTTAACTCATGTTTTACTGCCTTATAAGCATCATGTTTACTGAGCTTTAACCATATTTTTACTGCTTTATTGAAAGCCACCTCATAGATTTATTAATTCATTACTGTATTTTTATTCTGTTTTATAACTTTTTATTTATTTTTTATTATTTATATGTATTATATTTATTATTTTCTTAGGTTATTTTTTTTATATATACTTAGTTATTTACTTCATCAGCCTATTGTTAATTATGCATTATAGAACACACCTACACACACCACCCACACACACACACACTATACACCTTATACACACATCACTATCGGAAACTTTATACCCACACACTTCCTATGACTACTTTACATACCATTAGACACTTACATGTTACACTATACCACACCACCTTACAGATACACACATTCCCCTATGACATTAACACACATTCATAATGACACTTACATTTACCCATAGGCACTTACACATTTACACTTACACACACACGCACCCACACTACACACACCCACACACACACACACACACACACACCACACACAGTCACACAAATTTACTTACACTCTCACCACAGATTACTTACACACACACAGATTTACTACACTCACACAGATTTACTTACACTCACACACAGATTTATTTACACCAACACGATTTACCTTACACTCACACGATTTACTTACACACACACACCACCACACACCACGCACCGCACTTACACCAATAAACGTAAATAATTTATTAAAACATTTTATGCTTTTAATTAATCATTTACATTTATATTCAACTCATTCAATATAATTAAAATTATTCAAAGTTCTTTAAAACTTCTATAATAATTACATTGTGTTATCTTTGAACAAAGAATTATTATTAACTGTTAACTTTTGTTTATAAATTTTATAAACTAATCAAAGTATTAAAATAACTTTTACTAAATTTATGAAATTTTATCAAAAAATATTTTCCTCTATTAAAGAAGAAAATCAGTAAATCAGTAAGGTCCAGGCCCCTAGCACCCCTCTACACAAAGCTATGCCACGTTTTGTTCTAGTGACTTACTGCTTTACATCATATTAGTCATGTATTAAGTATAAAAATAACAAAAAAGTTCTTCTCTGTAACATAACATGTACTTTATTAAAATCTTTCTAAGTTCTTATTTTAAAATACAATTATTTCATTACATTTAATATTCATTCGTCGATGTTAACTAAATATTGCAAAGTTTTTTTAAATATCGGATTCTTTATTATTTTATTATTTTATCATTATTATTTATTATTATTATATATTATCTATGTACATTGACAATCCCTCACGAGAAAACACAACAACCGCACTCCTTACAGATACGAAACTGAACTCTCTCTGTAAAATGTGTTGAAATAAACTACTTCAGGCCTAAATTTAGGATAATCCTTTTGTAAGCGGGGCGTCAGGCCTAATTACAGTCAAATATATTTCACGACTGCCTTTTTTCTGTAAATGTGGTCTAATAACTACGTTAGGCCTAAAATTAGTAGCCCTAAATTTAGGATAATCCTTGTTGTATCCCGGGCTGATTTAAGCTTAATACCAGGTCAAAAGGTAAATTCCAGTATAGACCAGAATCATTCGTTATTATTTTTTATAATATCATTATTCAAACTGAACTTGCTGGATTCGGTAAGATCCTTTAGCAGTAAGAAGGGAAATGTCTTTCCTTACTTGTGTTGAGTCGGAGTAATCCTTATCTCTATATGACCCCGTATGTGATTGGTCCAGAATTATTTTCATCCTTTTTTGATAAATTAACGTTGATTCTTTAACTTGTATTTGAGCAGGTGATGTTTTAGTTATCTTTTAGACCCCACACTCATTTTAAAAATCATAGTCATTTTAGCTGTTAACCGGTGCACAAGTTATCTGATTTGTATAAAAGTGTTTTATTCGTTACAAGTGTTATCTACTTTTCAAAAATACTTACATTGAGAATAATTATTATTTCACTAGAATAGATAACATTAATTCCACTATTAATATATAGATACGTGAAGCAAAAGCAAGAGCGCCCGCAAAGCGCGACGCCGGTGGCCGGAACCGACCGCATGAACCCCCCCCGGACGAAATAATATTGTCATGGTCACAATCAAGCGTGATAGTTAGCATTTAGGCTCGCCTAATGGAGAACTGTTTGTGACGTCATATAGGATAACATTTGTAACATATGTGAAATATTACGAAGAACTTCAAAAATGCGTCCTAAAGCGTAGCTAAGCTATAAAAGAAAAACGAAAAACTCGAAAAAAAGTCGGTGCGGCGCGGTTCTGGGCGTTCCGGGCAGGGATATCAAAGGAAAGCGAAATCATTAATCACTCTGAAATGACTACTTTACAGCGACTAGTTAAAAACGAAAATAATAAATAAAGGTAAAAAAAAATAAAACAAAACATTAAAAAATCCAAAAATAAAAATAAAAAATAGAACAGAAATACACCCATGAAGTAGCTGAGTATTAAAAAACCGTAAGTCTATCCACCTGAACAGCGATTGTGCTCATCGCTGGTCATGTGGTTTCTCACCCTACACTATTAACCTTTACTCTCATGTTCTTCTACTGCTTTTCTTTTCTGATGCTTGCTACGCACCTTACCCCAGTCTTGGGGGGGAAAAGGTAGATGAAGATTTATATAAATATGTAAAATGTGTATTTATAATATATTTTAACTCTTTACAGTATTTACTTCAAGCAGAATTTTTAATCTCATTAATGAGGTGTTTAATTATAATTGCTAGGCACTAATAAACTTTATTAAGGACTAAACTCTACTTTATATATTGTATACCTCTTTTGACATATTGTATTTACTGTATTTTAATTGCTAAATACCTTAAAAAGACTTGATATATATGATGAAAATAAGTAATTTAAAAAAAAAAACATTTGTGGCCTTTGTTTTTTTTAAAAAAAAGAACACGTTTTTTTTTAATCCAACCCTATGGATAATTACTTATATATATATATATCATATTATATACATATATATTTAGATATATATATTATATATATATATATTATATATAATATATATATATAATATATTATATAATATATATATATAATATTATATTAATTAATATTTTATATTTATTTTTATATATTATATATATATTTATATATTATATATATATAATATATATCTATTATATATATATATTTTATATCTAGTATATATAATATATATATATACATATATATATATATATATATATATTATCACTATATGGTATTTATAGTGGTTGATCCAGGAGCGAAAATCAGATAATTTAACTGTATCGTTATGTTAATAATTTAGGGTAAATACATTAAATTTTGGGTAACCTAACAACTTAACCTAACCTAACTTTAACCTAACCTACTTAACTAACCTAACCAAACTTAACCTAAATTAACCTAACCTAATTTTAACGGAGTCAACCACTTATAAATGTCCTATATTATTATTATCTATATTATTATTATAATATAGATATATATATATTTATTTATTTATATATATATTATATAAATTTATTATTTTTTTTTTTTAAACTGGTGTAAGCTTTGGAAGAAGCGAGATCAATTTTATCTATAAAGCTTAACTTTTAAGATGAAATTACGTTCTTGATTCTACCGATAATTTATATGTTTATTACTTTTTATGCTTCTCTCTTATTATTATTCATTATTATTAAATTTTATTATATTATTAGTATATTATTATTATATTTATTATTATTATTAGTTATTATTATGTATTATTATATTATTATTATATTATATTTGAATAAATATAAATATTTCGAGCAAATGACGTAGTAGCTAGATTATATATTATTATATATATATATATATATATATATATATTATATATATTAATATATATATAATATATATTATATATATATATATCTATATATATATATATACTATACTATATATATATATATATATAAATATATATATATAAATATATAATATATATATATATATATATATCATATATTATATATATATATAATATATTATATATATATATTACTATATTATATATATATTATATATTTACATATATTTATATATATATATATATATTTATAAATATATATATATATATATTATTTAAATAATATATATATATTTATTATATATTATTTATTATACTATATTTATATATACTATATAATATAATATAATTTTAATGTTAGTTATTATATATATTATAATATATATATATCATATATATAGATATATTATATATATATATATTATATATATATATATATATATATTTATTATAATATAATATATATATATAATATATATTTATAACTATATATAGATAATATATTATCTATATATATAATATATTTATTATAAATATATATATAATATTATATATATATATATATAGTATATATATATATATATATTAAATAATAAAAGAGATTTTTTTTTTCATAAATGAGAAATCAATACTCTATAGACATTTGCCTTTTCTTCTGTTTTACATGTCTGTATATTTTACGTATTTTTGTAGGACCCAAATGAGTAAACCCAGGCCTACTCTCCTGTATATATCTATCCAATCTTCTTCTGATTTCAGGTGAAACCTGTATATATTTTTCAACTTACTAATTGTGCTATCTTGTCATTGGACGTTCAAGTAAACGAGAATACTAATCCTCATATAAAACCTGGAGCGCATCATTTTTTCCATTCTTTCTCTCATCTTTGCTCTTGGTCTTGGATGTATTGTTAGGTTGATCATTCTGAAAACGTAAATTTGGCTATTGCAATGTGCTGTGTTCAGTTATAATATGCCGTTCATACAAGCTAGCATTTATTAAGTGTTTCAGTGTAAATATTATATTTTAAATTTATATTGTGGTGTCCTGAGTCAATTTTAATGTTTTTATTTATTATTATATTGTGTTGTGCCTAACCTGGATATATTTATCAAATGATAAATAATATTTTCGATTTTCTGTGATGATATTTTTTATGTGTGTTTTCATGTAAGGATTAGATGCACAACAGACGACTTCTCGCTCACATGAGTCTAGATATTGAGGTACAAGGTAATGTGTTTAAAAATAAAAACATTTCTATTGCAAATTATTTAATTAATATTATTTAATATTAAATATAAAGAAGTTTAAATATATTTTGTACTACGAGTATTCATTATTTAATATCTATTGTAAATAAATAAATGTTTCATAATTTAATCTTCTGTCTTCAACGGAATATTAAATTACGAAAGCAGGATACTCAAACAGCTGATTTTGAAGCATACAAATTTACAAACATTTTTGCAATCATTTATTTCTAAAATTATTTTGTGTGTAAATATAAAGTTTGTTTCTTAAAAGTAATCCTCTATATATTTTTACATTACTAAATTTATTTTTTATTTTATTTATATATATTTTTATATATATATATATATATATATATATATATATATATATATATATATATATATATATATATATATATATATATATATATATATACTATACATAAAATTTTTAGTACAAATATTTGTTATATATATATTTTTTTATATATATATATATATATAATATATATATATATATATATATATATATATATATTAATTATATATATATATATAGTATATATATATATATATATATATATATATATCATAATATATACTATATATATATATAGATACTATAAATATACTTATATATATATATAATATATATACTATATATATATATATATTACAGATTATATATATATATATATATATATATATAAATATATATATATATATATTATTATATATATATTATTTATATATACTATATATTCTTTCGTAAATATATTTAACTTTGGGTATAATATTTTTTAAAAGAGTGATTACATATTTTCTTTTCTCTTTTTTATTAAAATATTTAACTTTCTGTCGTGTGTCAATTGATTCCGTTGATCATTTATTTATTCAATTAATTTATTTTGCTTAATAAATGAGTTATTTATGAAAGACTGTATTGAGTTTAATGAGATCTAGGTATTATTTTCTGCTATAACATTACTGTCTTCAGTTGTTCTTGGTACAAAAGAACTCGACGTTCCATTATACACTTCTGTTGATCTTCACAGTATTTGGTTGGCAGGTTTATTATTCTTTGATATATTGTTTGAGTACACAGGTCATTGCCCTATCCAACGGCAGATCAATTACTGTTATATCTTATAGGACGGAATACCGTGTTTATTGATGGACTCGTTTGTCTTGGGGCCGGGCCACGAATTGTCGAAGTTGGAAGAGCAGTAGAAAAATTGTAGTATTATAACTAACTTAGGTAAAAGTGGGTGCCTTAATCTGGATATCTTGTAATCAACAGGACGTGTTATTTTATCAGTACTGTAATACCTGTTTTTGTGGAGCAGTCAAATAGAATTGTTGTGCGCACAAAGGCACAGAGATTAGTTCAATAACAGTTATGTACTACATTAGCAGTTGGGATAAGCTGTTATGTTGTGTTAAAGAAATATTTTAGTGTTGTTGGTACATTATTGACAGTTGGGATAGCTGTTAGTATTGTATTAAAGTAATATTGTCTTTTGTTATGTATTGTAATAGCTCGGTAAATTGGAGAGCTTTTGCGTATATTATTGTTACGCACTTTCGTTGATTTAGCGCTTTGCTAAAGGTCGATAATCACCTTCGTGACCTGGACTGACAACTTTGAAAGTTTAAATATTTTAATTGTGTTGTCCTTGTAAATATATTATATAGAATTTATTAATATACTATATATATATATAAATAATATTATTATATATATATATATATATATATTATATATATATATATTTATATATTATATTATATAGTATATTATATATATATTATTATATATATTATATATATATATATATATATTGTCAAGGGCAAGCTATAAAATTGCCCAAGACAGCTCGGTGAGAATCGATTTGTCGAAATTTTTACTTTTTTCCTTTCGTTGGGTATGGGTTCCGAACCTATTTTTACTCCGGTTTTTGTCGAAAATTTTGGGAGCAATTATTGGTGTATATATATTGATATATATATATATATATATAATATATCTATATTATATATATAATTATTATATATATTAATATATATATATATTTATATATTATAGATCATTACTATAATAATTTCACCCCAATATTATATATATAATCAATACATCGTCACTATATATATATAGTATATAATTGAGATTTGTTGAAGCTTGTTAAAATTTATGCGTGTATCAGGTTGACCAAAATTTGGAAAATAGCACTAAAAATTTTGTGACTCGTTGCGTTTAGATAAAGAGTGACAGTTGACGTGCTTAGATATTTTTAATTAACAGAATGGCATCTATGAGAATTTAGCTATGTCATGCACTAGGAATTCTGGTCAGGAGGTTATTAATTTTCTGAGGGATGAGCGAGCCAGAGATAGAGAAATAGCTAAAAAGAGAGAAGCTAAAGAAAAAGAGATAAAACTACAAAAGCTTCAAGTTGAAAAGAAGCTGGAACAACAGAAAGTAGCTGCAGCGCTAGAAGAAAAGAAACTTGCTATTGAAGCAAGGAACGTAAAGAGAAAGAGAAGTTCGAAGCGGATAAAAGCGCCAGAGGAGTCAGAGGAAAGATTCTTAAGATGAAATTTTTGGATGCGGAAGACCGCCAGAGACAACATGATGTTGCAGTAACTTCCTCACAGAGCTCTCCTAATACAAGTAATGTCCTTTATGCCAGTAAATTCCCGAAATTAAAGCTTCCAAATTCCGATGAAAAGACCAATGATATTGAAGAATATTTGTTATTATTCGAGAAGCAAGCAGAGGTGAATGATGTGCCGAAAGAAAAATTTTCCTTAGTGCTCGGATCATTCTTAACTGAGAAAGCAGTTCATGTGTTCAATAATTTTACAGTAGAGGAGCTAAAGAATTATGAAGATTTAAAAAGAGCACTGCTTATCAGGTATAACCTCACTGAAAGGGGATATTGTACAAAGTATAAAAGTATGAGCCCGACTGAGGATGACAGTCCGAGGGTATATATTAGGAAGATCGTGGAAGCACTTAGAAAATGGGTGACCGCGGCAAAAGTGAAAATGACCACTGACGATCTTATAAATTTCTTCTCTATTGATAAATATTTAAATACGGTGCCGAAGGAGCTTGCTATTTATTTAAAAAAGAAGAATGAAAAAGATATCGATGAAATTATAGTTAGTTCTGAAAACTACTTGGAAGCTCATCACATCAATTTAACGACATGTCACGCACGTAATCAGAGTCACGGTAGTAATAGTAGTCACAGCAGCAATAGTAATTATAAAGCGAGAAATAATGTAAGTTATCACATAAACAATAACACCAAGACCTTAAACCAACACTACAACAAGACCAATTAATAATGGAGCAAAGAAAGCAGCGACAGGCGAGAACACCGTCGCAGTGCAGTGAACGAGGCATGGTCACTGCATAGATGTTCTAGGAGAGGGCACTTGGCACGAGATTGCAAGGCACCTCCGACTTCAATAATCGTGGCAGAAGTTACCGAATAACTATATAAACAGACACGAGGGAAGATGGAAAAGACGCAGCGTCGGTGATTTTAGAAGGAAGAAAAGTCCTGGAAGTCGGGTTGAAGAACCATTCTCCCTACAGTACTTATGGTGAGCGAAACAGATAAATATTCGCACTATCTACCAATAACATATGGGACTGTGAATGGATATCGGGTACAGATACTCCGTGATAGCGGTTGTAATTTTGTAATTGTATGTGAGAAATACGTACCAGAGGAGTGCTATACTGGAGCACATACAACTATGAGATTGTTGGATAGTACGGCAAGAGAAGTTTCGCTCGCAAATGTAGTGTTAGATACCCCTTATTTTGTGGGTAAAACGACCGCAGCAGTGTTGCCAGAGGTCGTGTATGATCTTGTCCCTTGGGAATATCAATGGGGCATCTCCATATCAGCCAAACCTCACATGGGAAGCGACTAAGTGTCATGGTCCTTGTAATGTACAGGACGGAGCAGCTCAGAAGGAATTGTTATTCTCCATTGTAGAGAAAGCTGAGGAGGATTCATTTGAAGAATCAAAGGAAAGGCACAACGCTCACCAACAAGATTATATTTCAGAAAGGGCGAGAAAGGATGTTGATCAGAAAATGGAGGAAGAACCGTCTAAACAACAATCGATAATCATAGCTGAAGAGAGCACAAAATCACCCGCGGAAGCACAAATGTGCGATAGTCAGAAGTCCCAAGATTCCACTATGGAAAATGTTGTTATTGAAGAGCAAGAAAATGCTAAAATTTCTGATGCGCCACTTGATATTATTGAGAGCGATACCAAAGTATCGGACGTCCCAGTGACAACTTTTGTAAATAATTTTAATAGTAATAAGTGTCAAGATGGTGTAGAAGAGAGTGCCATACAAGAGTATAGCACAGTGCCCCATGTAAATAATTTAGTCATATATGTCGGCAGCAGAACTGAAATAGAAGAGGCGCATGATGGACAAATAGTAGAGTTAAGCGCGACCTTGAAGTCTTCAAGGAGCGACAAAAGGATGACCCAATACTCTTCAAAAAGAAGGAAAAAAGTTTAAAAAGATGGAAAAAAGTATATTTACG
>JABUQX010032746.1:15000-41085 GCA_015478945.1 Trachelipus rathkii
ATATATATATATATATATATATTATATATATATATATATATATATATATATATATATATATATATATTATATATATATATATATATTATATATTTATCGTGAATATATCAATGGTCTCGTATATTAATTTTTTTTAAAAAAAAGTATATATATATTTTCTTTCTTTTTTTTTTTTATTAATTAAAATATTTAACTTTCCCAGTGTTGTCAATTGTTTCCGTTGATATTTTCTTTTTATAAACTCTTGTGCTTAATAAATTAAGGAGTTATTCAAAGAAGGTGTTGCAGTAAAGTTTAGACGAGATTCCTCAGGTAATATTCTCTGATAATAAATACTATTGTCTTCAGTTGATTCTTGGTACAAAAAGAACTCGGCGTTCCATTATAACACTTCTGTTGATCTTCACAGCATTTGGTTGGTAGGTTTGATATTCTTTGATAATATTGTTTTGAGTACACAGGTCATTGCCCTATCCAACGGGAGGTCAAATTACTGTTATATTATAGGACGGAATTCCAGTGTTTTTAGATGACTATTTGTCTTGGGGACCTGGTCACGTATTGATCGTAAGTTGGAAGAGTAAGTAGACAAAGTTGTCATTTAATACCCTGACAATAATGAACAACGACAAACCTAACACACACACATCACCACAATATATATTAAAGTATATATATAAATATATATATATATTATTATATTATATATATATATATATATATATATATATATATATATATATATATATATTATGTATATATACCTATATATATATATATATTTATATATATTATATATTATATTATATATTATTATATATATAATATATATATAATATTATATATATATATATATATATATATATATATATATATATTATATATATATATACTATATATATTATATAATATAAACACTAAGTTTTAAAATATAAAAAAGTTTAACTTCTATTATGATAACATCTCATCTTTCAAAAACCTAACGAAGATACTTTCTATTTCCATCAACTCGCTTATTGTATATTTACGCAGTTTCAACACTTTTTAAAAATGCTACTCCTATCCCAAATATCAACTCACTCCATATCGCCTAATAATTTAAAATGCACTCCATAATTCCTTTCCGTGTATCTAATTCCTAAAAAATCCCTTAAATACTTTATCACCATGTTAACTAACATATTCTAAACCTTCCTAGATACACTTTTAATACTTCTAAAATATTACAGTATTGCTTTCTAACATTTTCTTCAAAAGAAGAAGCCTAGACTTTCCGTTGTTTAAGCTTGAATAATATTTTTCCTTACTATTTACCTAAAGACTACGTAACCTAACGGGGTAATTTTGTTTACTTAATTTTATACTTTTATCCATATCTCACTCCTAATTTCACGGGAAACTCAATCTTGTTAAAAGTATTCCATCCAAGACAACCGTTTGATGTTAAGGTTTATTTGAAAAATTGCCTTTCGTTTAACTTATTGAGGCACTTTCAACCTTTAATTTTTTGTAACCAGTTCACTGAAATTTTACGAGCAGACAATCTCTCCTTTTTTGCAGGCAATGTCCATCAGTATTCCCTGAATTCTAGTTGGTTCGGCCTAGAGCGTTCACTCACCTCCCTCTTTCCAAGATTGGGAATCAATCTTATAAAGAACGTTAGAGGAAAAAACACAAAAAATAAAAATAAAAGGAACAGACTCACCTAGTTTCCAAAGGTAGCTCTTTTTCCTCATTCCTTTCATACTCCAAAACCCTTTTCTGTACATTTGGAAGATCTGGAGCTGACCCTCTTGATCTTGTCATTAGTCGATGTCCAACTTCTAGTCCTTGTTGGGTTCCTCCCTGTGCTTCCGATTTATCCTCTGTCATCATTTGTTCTGGATCTTCGCCTACTTCCTGTAATTCATCGCGGATGGACCTGGGGGAATAAAAAGGAATGTTTAAATTATCCTGAGCAATATTGCTTACCATTACTTCCTCAACCAGTTTCGGTGTTTTTCCTCTTAAAACCTCTTCATCTTCTTCACTACTAACATCCGAAATATTTATCCCTATTATGTAGCTGCTGTTTGGGAACCTTAGTGCTTCCTCGAATTCCCGTAAATCAAATTCAGCATCCGAGTTCACATCTTCTTGTGCTGAGTCCATCCAGTCCAAAAACTCACTGGTGTCTATATGTGACAACGTAGGATCCGCCTCTGTTTGAGTTGTCTTGTCCTCACCTAAATCCTCCGTTTGTGTTCCTATTTCCCTTTTCTGGTTAGGCTTGCCTATAGCCAATTCCGAGAGATCCCATGTCTCCAAAGTCTTTGCTCCATGCTTCCTGCTTCTTGTTGTTCTCCTTGAACCTTCCTTGCGTGCGACTTGGTTGGCCGGGTTAACTTTTTGAAAACAAATTACTTTTGAGGTTCCCTCCGACTTGTTCCCGGTGCTGACGGAGCCACATCGTTTCCCGAAATTGCTTGTGTTTCCCTTTTTACAAATTCCGCTACTTTTTCTCTAAAAGGACAAGTGCCCCTCCAATGTATTAGCCCTTCACATAAGAAACATTTTCTTTCAAAGGTTCTTCCATCATCTTGCCTTTGTCTGCTCGTGTCCTGTTGTTCCTGTCTTCCAACATCTTGTTGTTCATGCTGTCTGTAACTTCCTCTTGGTCCGCATTCCATAGTTCGATGTTCATTACTCAGACACCTTAAACACCATCCATTATGTTTCCAACATTCTCTTCTGATATGGCCTAATTTGATACAACAGTAACATTTTTTTCCACCATCATATCTCCTAGTGTTCTGTCTAGTATATTCTCTTGCATCCTGTTGATATACTGGTTTACCGTAGCGTACTTTATCCGCATATGTTCCTTTTTTACTACCTTCATCATGTAGAGTGGCCCATATTGGTATGCCCTCATCCTTGGATTCTTCATAATGCTCATCCAATTTATCTTCGTCCTGTGCCCAATTTAGTGTATCCTTTCCACTGTATTTACACTTTTTTCCTTCGCCTTCCCCATTCTTATTTTAAAACGCCTGCTATATCTTTCTGCAGCAATTTAAAAATTGTTTTTTTCAGCTACTTGGCTTTATCCTGTCTTCTTCCTTAGTAGCTGCTCATAAAGTTGTCTGCGCCCTTTAACCAGCAAACTCGGCCAGCTTTCATGCTTCCGCATCTCCATCCTCCGAATTCTTTTTTTGGCAAATTTATTTGCTCACTTTCTTTTTCTTCCTTACACCAACTCTTTAACCTGGCTAGCAATAGTACTAATATTTGATATTGTGCCCTATAAATACTATAATACGTTCTCAAAACTGGGCCCTCCAAAAAATTTCTTAGCTCTACCACCCAACGGTTCTTATCTTTTCCTAATTGTTCTTGCATATCTATCGTAATCCTCTATAAAGGCATCAAATTTTCTGTAGCTTTTCCTTGCCATATTTAGAGGGGTTTCACAGCCTTTATATTACTCCTCCTAAATGACTTCATTACCTCCACCATTTCTCCTGCCAGGACGAGAATTCCTTACTGACTGCTTTCTGATGTTCCACTCCTGACTCCTCTAATTCTACTAACCTTTTAAGCATTTTTAAGTTTCATTTCACTTCCTGATTCCTCTTCTACATTGGAAATTTTCGTCAAACGTGTATTTCCTTTTTCTGTTCTCTCCTCCTATTCTTTCTGGTTCTCTTATTCTTCTTCTTATCTTGTGCATTTCAGATCGGCCTGTGGTATCAAAATGGGGTCACTTGTCCCTTTTTTTGAACTACTATCTTCGTCTGTATCAAATTTTTGCCTTCTTTTTTTTGATATCCTTTCCTTCCTCCTGACATCTGATTCTCGGTTTAATTTCTATTTCTGGTAAGCCTTATTTCTCTGTGTCATGGTGGCAACTCCTCTGGGTTCATTTTCTGTTCTACATTAACTTTCTGCACCTCACCTTTCTGTTCTACATCTGTATGTCCTTCTTTGCTTTCTAGAGCCAGTAATGCTCCTTTCAATATTGCTTTTATTAGATCTACATTTACATTTGTCTCCCCTAATACTGCACTTTGGAACTTTTTCAAGTACCCAACTGCACCTTGTTCCTACAGCACTTGTCCACTTATTCAGTACCTATACGTTATTCACTGTCCCATATTTAACAACAGAAAAAAATACTAATATATAAATAAAAAAAAGAAAAACTTGGCAACTCAAAAAATATGCAAGAAAGTATAAAAGTAGCAAAAAGTCCCTTATTACTCCTGATATTTAAATACTCAATAACCTGCAGTATTATCCTTTTCGAGCACTCCCTTTATTATTTCATTTTTTCTACCTCACTTTTTTCTTCTTCTCGATTTTTAATATATATATTTTTTTCTTATCCTTTATGTCTCCATACGCAGTGTACAGATCAGACACCATGAAATTCTCTAATCTAATATACACAAAATAAAATAGCTACATGATAGGTAAAGATAGAAAGATAGGTAATAGCAACAATATTAAGGAAAATCTGTATTGAATTGCTATTGAATCAAGAAATTATATGAGTATCAGATATAAAAATGTACCACTAAAAATACAAAAAAAGCAACAAACACCGAAAAGTTGTACTATATTCTAGAGAGAGGCATCAAGAGTAGCCGAGACAAATAAAAGAGAAAGAGAAAAAAAATAAAAAATATAAAGGAACACACACGAAATGTGTTGAAGTAAACAAGGATATAAGGGCGAGTAAGAGAACTTTTTTCCTTTACCGCGACACACTTACTATCAATATACCAAATGAGCCCCGATCTGATGGCTGTATCTTAAATCTGAAGAGTATATCTATTTCTAGACTCGTACGGAGTGCCATCCGAGCTGATTAAGAGTTATAACTAACACTTGATACAGGTTTTCACTCCTTCTTTGATCGGTCATAAACTAGATAAGTTCTACTTAGGAACGCCATTGTTAGTTAACTGAGTTTATTTGGGAGTATTAAAGGATCTCTGATTGTTGAGTTTTTTACTGTTTCGAGCAAGCAGTTCGATGAATGGTTACCAGGAAATTAGTGGTCAAGTTGAGATAATAAATAGACAAAGGAGTTAGTTTAAGTAAGACTATCAGTACATGTAAAGTATTTTTTGTACATTATATATTATATTAATTATAAATAATGTTATAATATAATTATGGTAATAAATTTTACAACAGGGGATTTTCTTCCCTATGACACATCTATTACTGTAATATTGATTACGTCAATACAGTCGCTATATTTTATCTAGTGAGAATAACCGCATGAATTGAGTTATTCCTGTAACTTAGATCTACAACAATTAGGAATTTTATTAATAATACTGTTAAAAAATAGAGAATCATATATTATAGAAGATGTACGTTTGCCATAAGTTAATAAATCAGATTTATTAAAATATATATTGACACGAGTTGATCTTGGAATATACACTCCTTTGTTTAAGAGGAGATGACTAAATTCTCTTTATATTGTTGTACTCAGTCCTATATACATGGATTTTGATTAACTCTCAGTTCATCAAATACTTATATTCTTTTGTAAAGTGTGTCGTATATCTATCATCTTGTTTCTCGATAAAGATATATGTAGATCGATAACTTATCTGTCAAATATATAATAATTTCGCGTTAGAGGAATACTGTCACTTATTACTGAATGTATTTTTTTTATGTAATTCTCATGACTAGAACATATGTCACAAGTGAAGAATATACTACGAATAGGCCGTGTAGTCGGCGTATAGAGTCACATACCCGTCGAGCACCACTCATACACTCACTCCTTTCAGTAACTCGTGACCTACCAAATTTCAACCCACACTTCGCACAGCTATTACAGTAGATTGGTTTTGCAGACTTCAGACTTTATTATAAATATGAGTTTAATGATGATATCACTAGAGTTTTGATATGAAATATGTTATACCATTTATATAAAGTTATTTATATTATAATACTTAAATTTGCGAAATACAGCCATTATTATGGAATCTAATGTCTATATGCTTATATAATTAAAACGTATAATATATAATATGTTTATATTTATAAAATATGTATTCTATTAAATAAATATATATATACATGTATTAATATTAACTTAAAACAAACAAACTAATGATTATCCTATTATATAGGCATGAGCATACTCATATATTACCATTATGCTACTAATGTTAAAATAATTATAATTATTTATTCTTTCTTATTTCAAAAATTTTTAAGCTTATATATTGTTATAATAATAAACAATAAATTAGTACTAATTTAATTTTTTAATTATAAAATATTAGCTTAAACAATCATGACAGTGAATATAGTAGATATATTTAAATTTAATACTAATGAGATATAAGTATATAAATAATATATTATATTAACACAGAGAAATTAAGATTCTATAATATATAAGGACAGTTAAGGTATGATTAGCGCACACAAAAAAATATTATATTACTAAAATAGTATAAATTATACAATATCACAGCATCACAATAAATAGTACTAAGCTCATTTTTAATTTAGAGAAGTAGGTATAAATATAAGTCACCTTAATATATATAATAATATATATATATATTATATATTATATATATATGTATATAATATAGTAACTAATTAGTAATGTAGGATACCATGAGATAAACATAATCATAATAATAATAAAAAAAATAATAAAATAACAATATCAATACTAAAAATAGATACTCATATGAAATTAGCCAGAAATATTAAATAATATCAAAATATTGAAATAATTGAATAATTAAATTCTATAAACAAATTAAAAATTAAATAACTTATATATAGAATCTAAGTATATGATTAAAAAGAGAAAATAGTTAAGAGAATAATAATAATGACGAAATGTAATAATTAAATATAATAGTAAATATATAATTAATAGTATATATTGAAAATAAAAGGACTAATAATTAATACTAAGCATATATATATATAATAGATATAATAATATTATATGATCATAATAACATTTTGTCATATATAAAATAGGGAATTTTAATTTATAATAAAAGGAAAAAACTTATAACTTATATTTATATACTGAATATAATAAATTTCAAAAGTAAAAAGATGAAAAAAATATATATCTATTAATAATAATAAATTAAATAATAAATATATATTATAATAATATATAATATAATTAATTAATTAAATAATTATAAATAGTTAAAATGTTCGAATTCTTTCATATGTGTATTTTATGTAGTATTAAATGCATAATAATAATTAAATAAAAATAATAATAATACAATATATATAATAATATATAAATAATAATTAAATAATTTAATAAATATATATAAATAATATAATAATCATATTATATAATTTAATGATAATTATATAAATAATCAAATTGATTAAATATAATATATATAATAATATATAATAATATCAATTAATATCACTAATAATAATGAATATACATAAATATAAATAATAAATAATAAATTAAATAATAAATAAAATATTAATACTTAAATTATTAATAAAAATAAATACATCATTTAAATTAAATTAATTATAAATATAATATATAATTAATTATAATAATAATAAATAAATAATATTCAATTAAATAATAATGAATTATAATTATATTAAATAAATAATAAGATTACATGAATAATAATAATGATAATAATAATATAAATATAATTAATAATCAATATAAATATAATAAAGATAATAATAATTAATATAATTAAATATAATAAATATTAAATTAAATATATATAAAATATATCATAATAATATAATAATAAATAATAGATAATTAAAAAATTAAATAATTAATGAATAATATTATTAAATAATTAAATAATGATATTATATAAAATAATAATTTATAATAATTAAATAATAAATATATATTAAATAATTAATAATAATAGATATATATATATAATTAAATAATATAATAATAATTTATATAATAATTAATAATGAATATAATATTAAATAATAATAATAAATTAATAATAATAGTAATAATAGATATAAATAATAAATGTAATATATAATAATAATATTTAATTCAATATGATAATTAATATAATATTATAATTTATAAATAATAAAATAATAATATATTAATATAGATATAAATAATAAATTATAACTTTATATTAATATATTACTATACAATTATAAATCATTCACTAAAATAAAACTAATATAATTAATTATAAATAACTATAAATAATTATATAATAACAATCATAATAATATAATAATATCACCTACATATATATATATATATAAATTTGAATATGTTTATCTATTGAATATTACTATCTCAAGACTAGGAATAACATAATAAGAAATAATAAATAAAGAGTCAATTACGCTAACAAATTAATTCATAGCTCGGATCATACATTATATAAATAAACTTGACTATACAACTAATAATTAAATAATTATAATAATCTCTATTATTAAAAATTATATTAATACTAATAATAATAAGTAAATAATATAATAATTTAAAATAAATTGATACTATAAATAAATTTTAATCTAATATATAATAGAAATATCACTGTACTTAATCTTTCAGAATAGTCTTATTATTAAAGTGTGCCAAATAAATAATTTATAATGAGATGAAATATTGTTGATCCAGCACAGTAGAATAAATATTCTAAGTCATTTAGATAAATTAATAAAATTACATGAATAAAAAATTATTCAAAATAAAATATAAAAAAATTTATATTACATGAATTAAAATTTATATATTTATATACATAATAATAAATAATTAAACATAATAATAAAATAAAATTCCAAAATTTAAATTAAGATTAAATAATATAATAATATAAGTATAATAAATATATAAAATTTTAATATTAAAAATTAAATAAGATTAAATTTAATTATAAATTAATTAGAAGGTTAAATGAAAAATATTAGGTAATCCTAATTTGAAAGAGATTAATGATTAACAATACTAAATGAATAATAATAATATATATATACATTAATTCAATATATAATTAATTTTTATTTAAATTAAAAAATCAAATAATCAAATATTAAATAAAATATCAATTAACTGAAAATTAATAATTTCAATATAATAGATATAACTATCTAATGATAAGACATAATAGATTATATAATTAATAATATTATTATATTTAAAACTATATAAGAAAAAATAAAGTAAGTTATTATAATTAAATTATATTAGTAATTATATTTAATAAATTGATAATCAAATTTTAATAAGAAAAATTAATAATAATAATCACATAAATTTAAAGCAAAAGTATTGTCGAGGTAGAATAATATGATCTAGTGGAAGACTAGAATAAATTATTAACGACACCATATGAGAGTAACTCCAATTGACCTATACAGATATATTAACATAGATAACGGAGACTTAATATATTTATATAAATAATATATTTAATTACATATATATATTAATTACAGAATTATAAATGAAATTCAATTATATATTATACTCACATGAGAGACTCTCAGATCATATATTCAATAATAATGACAACACATCACCTAAATCCAATACTACACACGTATCACTTCAAAGCACATATGCAGCACCCTATTTTTATAGATAGGAGTAGCAGAGTATGTAAAGTAGGTAAATGAATACCATAAATTAATTGGAAAACATTTTCATTTAGCTAGTATAGGAAATATTTTTTCATTAATATCATTCTATATAATGACATATATCTAACAATAGAGATGAAGTGCGAGAATACGAAATTCCTATTTAATCAAGTTCTTGACTATATATCAAACTGAGTCATGGAGTATATAAAAAATTCTATATATTTAGGTGCATCACGTGAGCGTAACATCCAACACTCGAGAAGCTATGGATATGATAGAGATAGAAAGAATTCATATTCATAATGTAGCGTTATTTTCCATTAAGATAACATTAACTGATGTAATAAGAAAACTTAAACTCGAGGAGATAAATTTACTTATAAAATGAATAATAATAATTAGTATCATATGAAGACATATGTTATGATCTTGCACGACTATTGATGATGATTTCTCTGTCTAGAATGAATATTATATCAAATATATGGTAGAATGATCAATTAACTAGTCTGTCATGTATGTTACTATAATAGCATAAATCACAGATCAAAGGAGATTAATAATGATAGTGATGAAAGACATTATTATTCCAGAATAAAAGGGATATTAAAATGATTTTCACTAGAATTTATATTGAGAGATCTCGCTATCTTGAAAATATCCCAATCATTGACTTTATACATTGGAAAAAGCTCAACTACATAACACATAATAATTATAATATTAGTAAAATTATAATTTTCTGAGAATGAGTCCGAAATTCTTTTGAATTATATATATAATAAAAATTGCATATTAATAAATTAATATTAAATCATTTATTACTAAATTTATGAATGCTTGCTAATACATATCACAATAATAATAACATTAAAATACACACATTATTAACTTATATAGACTTTATAATAAATATTCAAGATTAATAGTTCATGATTAGATGAAGATATTATAAGAAGTATTATATAAGAAATAATAATACTAGCTATAAGTAAGTTATTAACATGTATTATTATGAGAAAAAGCTGTAGGCGGTCAAACTGTTCTAATACTATATATATATAAGTAGATACTGTATATATAATTACTACCTTATAATCTATAAAAGTAATAATTATTTAATTTTTTTTAATATTATCTTGTAATTATGATAATAACTATATGTAATATATGTCTTCAAAGATAATTTAAATTATCATTTTAAAAATTAATTAACTAACAATTAAAAATCTTTTCATTATAAACGTGATGAAGTCCACGATTCGCGAATTGATAAATTTCTCGATAATTAAATTAACTCTCAGATGATTTAAAAAACAGGAGATTCAATATATAATTATAGAATAAGAGATAAAAGAAAATAAGAAGTCGAGGGGAAAATAATATGCTCGCTAAAGAAGAACGAATGGTCCATTTTCCTGAAAAAATATATCAGTGATAATATTACAGAGAGAGAAGAATTTAATCAATAACATCTAATATACTTGTACGATAGATGAAACGAGGAATGACACTTAAGTAAAAGTAAGTGTGAGAGTAATTGACGTAGGGAGAGGGGTGAGAGAGTATAGCAAATTAGAGATGCATAGAGAGAATAATAGAGCAGAGATGCACCTGTAGAGGAGAATAGAATTGACAGAGATGAGACGAGATCTTACCAATGACGTAAAGAGAAATCTAAGTCAATAATACAGAACGATTATATATAATGTACTGAGTTACGAATATACACATAAAGAGAAAATAGGTATAATCAGTAAGAATGATGACAGATGAGTGAATAGATTATATCAATGAGTGATAAACAAACTTTAGTGTTCAAAGCACTTGACTTTACACAGTTGCCTGTACTGAAAATGGAGTTAAGTTTTTTTAGTGAATATATATATTCAATAAGTCTGCATATATATTGACTAATATTCTTCAAATATAATCATCGTATCTACTATCTATAGTTATATTTGAAATTCAACTCATACTCAAGTTAACTAAAGAGTTATGAAGATATGATAGAGCTCTATTTATATTTGTGTGTGTTTGCATGTGCGTGTTGTGAGTTGTGACGTCATTATTTTTATTGTGCCATAAACAAATCAGGCGAAGTTTCGGGCATTTAAATTTAACGAATAAGAATTAGTTCATAATTTATGGCAGGCGAATTTTCAACTCAATTTCATTACTCAATCTCTCTTTACTTTGACTGGTGGAGTAAATATATAGATATATATCAGATAACACTTGCACAAATTAAAAAAAGTAAGAGTCAATGGAATTTGTAACCAAAGTAAGTAAAGCTCAAGTTATTTTTTGAGCATCAACCTTACATCTATCATTAATATTTTTCAGTATTATACAAGGTTTGACATAGTACTATCTTCCTGTGATAACAGTTTCCTAGAAGGTAAAGGGAAAAATGTGGACATATATTGTGAAACTAAGAGGAGTACAAGACGGAACGTGTAATATTGCGAGTAGGCGTATCTATATATAGTAGTTAGATGTGTCATGGCAGGTTGGACAAGGGCTCGCGGGGAAGAGACATAGTTGTTCGAGAAAACCCCTATAACTATGAGTGAATGTAATCCGCTAACCAAGACCTAGGTTATAATATACTAGCTTTTTAGTATTTAAGGCTCAAAGAATAGCCATGATAAGAGTGTCAGATATGACAAGAAGTTTATATCTATCATTTCGTTTCAGGATCGATACTGATTTAGCAAGTGGATAGATCATAGATGAAATGTTAAGAAGTTAACGTATATTGGCTATTACTATTCATAAAAGATAAATTGGAGGTAGAGGAGGGAAGCGTAGGAGTGTGCTCCGAGGTGGAGAAACCGAGAGAAGTATTAATTACGTCTAAAATGATAGGTTATATATATTATGATAGCATAATGAGATATATTACGTATTCTAGAAAGCATAAGATAGTATTATAGTCAGCTTTATTATAGAGCAATATAAGAGTTGAGATCATTTGTCTAGTAGTCAAGTATCAGTATGATTCGAGTCGAGAATATATATGAGATTTTTTGTTCCTTGATGCCGAAGCCGGTATAGTAAGAGCGTTAGAGATAGCGAGAGAGCTTTTTGCTAGAGCGATATATATGGCATACACACATGTACATCACGATGCAGAAATATGACGACATATGATTGACGCTAAGATCGGATGAGAAGACAGATGAGTAAAGAAGATTACGTATCTGAGAAACTATCTATAAAAAATGTCTATGCTCTAACTCACTCGCGCACTACTCTCCTCGATCTCTCTCTCTCTAGTGTATACTCTAAAACGTTTCCTCACGGATAGGGGGATTCGGGAGATAGCCGGGCTATATCCATATATAAATATATATACAAAATAATAGAATATAAGAATATAACAAGGGAATAGGTTTAGAAGCTTGTATGAGAGTTAGTACCGATATTTACGAATACTAGAATAAAGGATTGAGATAAAATATTAATCTATTTATAACGTTCAAATGTGGTTGAAAAAAGTATTGTATAACGCTAACGCTAACAATAAACTTTTCTTATATTATCCTTATTTACTCACGTGAACTATTAGGAATATCGACGTAATAATATATAGGGATTACCTGTTCTTATTTACACATCATAGTACGTATAATACACATTTATATATAGTAAAATCTTATATATATATACATTAATTAGCGCGTAAAGTCCCATGGCTAATAAGTAATTTTGAAATGTCTAAATGTATTTTTAAGTTTTAATACATATACATACGTATTGCACATTACATAATAATCTACTTTACTTATATTATATTATATCTTTGTATAAGTTCATTATATAAGTTATACTACCTATACCTATATAATATTCAAATTTTTCTACGCTATTTAAATCTTACTATATATCTATATTTATATTAGAATATATATATATTACAGTATATATACACTAATAGAAAATATCCAAATATTTAAAATTAAATTATCATGTGTGGAAAAACTTGTACAATATATATTATCTTATCTATATATTATATATATATAATTAATATATAATTTATATAACAATTATATACATATAGTATCCTATAAGAAATACTCATAGATACAAGGGTTTGCCTAACGTAAGATGGTAGCAGCGGACCCTGGGTGCCGCGCCAATTGCAGAGTTATGGCTACATAGTGAGTTATATACCTTAAATATTAGATAAACTATATACTACTAAACTAGGCTAAGGGGTAGGGGTGTATTTCAACTATTATTCACTAAATTTTAGAGTTAAATAGTTACATTTTATACAGTTTGTTATAATTATCTGTGGATTGTTATAAATTATAATAGAACAACCATTATTAGTTAATAGTATTATAATATATCAAGTCTATATATATACATATATATATATAAACTAGCTATCATATGACTATAATACGTTAGCATACTAGTCCTATAATTATATATAGTTACGGCGCACCATTTATTTAGCTATTAGGTGATTATCAATCTAAAAGTATGTCCAGTTATATATATACTACCAATATATATTAGCTATAAGTAGTTATACCCACTAGGATGCGTTTATCAATTATCAGTATAACTCACACTATATAAATAGACTCCGTAGTTCGAATAGATACTATATATACCTATAAGATTAAAGAATAATACGGAGGAATTTCTAAAAATTATAAAGAGGAAATGCCAGTAAATTAGGCGAACTGAAAGCTTGCAGCTATTATTGACAGTCTTAGGTGGTTATGAACCTCCCATAATAAACACAATTATGAGCGGGATGGCAAATTTTTGGTGATCGGCTGAAAGTTCCATAAGTCAAAATAATAAATAATATATATAATGAGGAACTGAAAATATAATTAAGAATTTAATAATTAATAATGAGCATGAGAATGAACATGAATAATTAAAATTTCCAGAATAGACATTAAAAAAATAAAAAAATGAGACTTAAACCTATTAATGTATGGAAGGTTTCAGATAAACCTATTAGAATGTTGAGTTAATAAATCAATAATAAATTGAAATCATTCATAATAGTTTTTTTCTGTTTTTATATAAGAGAATAATAATAAAATTTTGTAATATTGGTTCTGATCTATCATAAAGAATAATTGAATACATAATAATATATACTCTTAAATAAATAACAGATGCAGAATAATCAATATTCAACAATTTTGTCAGGCTTCTCTATTTTACATATTTGTGGCTCAATATTTAAAATAATTGCAATAAAATAATAATAGTCTTTTATTTTAATGTATTAATTATTTACTAAAAAGCATAAAATAAGTTAAATATCCGTACAAAATGATTAATTATACATAAATTAAAATAAACCATATATAAAATAATTATATAATCTGGTATATAAGCAGAATAAATAATAATTCATTAATAATAGAGGCGAGGCCGAAAGTCATATAAAGTATATAAAAGGTATTAGTAATTGAATATATCAATTTATAGATATTTTTATAATTATATGTAAGTTTAAATTAGATGGTAAATGTGAGCCATGTTGTGCTCTGATAGAACGAATTTTATTAGCGACTTGACCTAGAAATACGTTTATCGAACTACAAACATGTCTTCTCACATTTCATATATAAACTATTTCATTTTCCATTAATTTTCAATATTTATAGTTAGTATCATTAAATTATTATTAATTATTATTAAATAATTAGTAGCAATATTATCTTATTCAATATATTTATATTATGTAATATTTATCATTATTATATTATTATTCCATAGGATTTTACCTATATTATTAATTATTCATTAATATTATGTTCATTATTAAATTATTATAATTTATTATAAATGTTAATAAATATTATATGATAATTAATTATCTATGTAATTAGACACTAATTGGCATATAATATTAAGTTATTTGCATATTATTTGACTCTCTATATTAAAGACCGACTGAGCGTTTATACTATTGATAATTATTTATTAGCTAATACTATTATTCTTATTACTATTATTATATTTAGAAAATTTATTATTTATATTATTACTATATGAAAATATATTTGATGATTATGATTAGTAAATGTGAGTAGACTCAAATAATATATGATAGTGGTATATATTAATTATATTAATTATATTGTAGTGATTGGATTTTTTGTGGACGATTAGTCAATTGAGTTTGGTAATATAATATAATGAGAAGGGATTATTATTACTATTATAATTATTATGATTATGCTATTTATCTTATTACAAATATTATTATGATGATTATATTTATTATATTATTATTATGACATGTATTTAATAGATGTGACAGCAAATTAACCTATACTCTTATATTACATTAATATATTCATAACTTAGTAATGATATACTTTAAAGACACAAATGATCGAGCTACATAATTTTCGGGACAAGATTTAAGATAACTACACCTGAAACTCTCTTTGAACACGCTATTATTAATATATCATATATACTATAAAGATATAGCTATAATTTTTAATTAAGTTACGTTAACTGGTAGATTATATTATAGCTGTATGTAGATAAGTTAAAATAATTTATTACTAATTATATTATAAATATAGTATATATATATTAATTAGAAAGGCCTGTTATGGTTAAAAAGCACTTAAATGATTTCATCAATTAACAATTTTAAAAACTTCCACTATATTATATCATATATAATATATATATATATATATATATTATATATATATTATAGACGAAGATTTATGAGATATATATTAGTAGCTCAAACTTCACTACTTGCTTATAGCATGATGCTCAACTAGAAGTGTGGAGCAAGGTGGCTTTTCTAATGATGAGAAACTAGATTTATTATGGCTAGATATAGTTAGTGAACTAAATATATTGAACAATAATGGTTGTACTAAGCTTAATTTTTAATAAGAAGCATTTAGGCCTTATTTATTCAATATATATTACACTGTAATGACGATTGGAAACTTAAATATGAGAAGGATATCTAATTACCAGACTATATATATTCGAAATACTATATAAAATGAATAACACTATTACCAAATCTTATATCTAATCAAGGTGGAAAGTGAGCGTAGCCTAAACAATTAGTATTACAAAATAACTGCACTAGTATTTAGTCTATAATACTGTTATAATCAGCATATATATATATATATTAATTATTATTTATTTTTATATTATATTATTGAAGATCGTAATGTTACCATTGTGAACGAAGATATTACTAACTATTCAACTATATCTATCAATACATTTGTAATACAATAATAATCAATGTAGTAATCACATAACTCATTTCACAATCACTAATATAGATAACTTATCTTATCGATAATAGATTATATAATTATATATCTGGTAACCTGATTCATAATTATAGAGTTAATAGGCATCTTTATCCAATAGCTGTGAAGCAAATTAGATATTGAGATATAATTAAATATTTATTCATATTATACCGTATATCTAGAGATTATTCAGAGTATAAGGCAATTTATTCAACTTTACTGGATGACAAAACAAATTAGTTATTAGAGTGATCGATACTTTAATACGAAACGTATATATATATGATATTAAATACATATATAGTATATTATATAAATAATATAAATCACTAAGTGTAGTATGCATATATATATATATGATAATTATAACATAATGATTCTAGAAAGATTATTATAGCTGTTCTCTAAATTTTCTGCATATGGGATTCACAAATGACCTAGTGTTGTATTAGAGAAATCTATTTTTATGACAAAATAATAAATTTGAGAACTATAAATACCCTAACGAATGGGGGACCAAGAAGAGTTCTTGGATGGCAAGTGTTACATTTAAAACCTAATATAACGCAGAAACACATTGGGCTAGCTTCGTGCGCATTAGAGTATGTATATAATGACCCTTCTTTCCATCTCTAGCATGTATAATATAAAGACTAAGGTGGAAAGACTTTCTCTTATTCTCAAGCTATTATATTCTTATTCCAGTCTTCCTATCTCTACTAGGAATGACGGGCATTCAAAGACTTTTCTCAATGTCACAAATCGTAGTTCTTATACTTGATAAAATTACACTAGATTATCTAGTTTGATCCCAGGGCGGCGGAGGATTGAGGAAAATTCTGGCAAAGACGTCAAGTATATATAGAGTTCAATTATAGCAGAAGGTAAGTCACCTGTATAGCCATTGAAAAAACTTAGAGAAATACTAGCAGATTTGATTTATGTGTGATATATAAATTCTCATTGTCAGAAACGATTTTTGACGACGTCGTTATTCAATATATGTTTAATCGGTGATGGCGTTGCGATTAAAATATGGTGTGTTCAAGGCAGTAGTTTTACTTAATGTGTGTTAGATCATGTTTATGCTGATTTTCTGGCTACAGAGTTGATGACAATTCATAATTGGTTTCACGAAATAATGGTTGCATTGAGTATATTTCTTGCTTTTCTAAGAGACTAAGACAAAGAGGAGATCTGCTAATAGCATATATAAGAGAGGGGTTCGTATTATTTATTTTGATGTTCGGAGGTTTGTGGCTCTTATCGATCCATTTTTTTTGCTACATATCATTATGAGGTTCGCGGAACTAGGTGAAAATTTAAAGTTTTGGAGAACGGCGCAATGCTATTGATAATGTAATGTGATGGTGTAGTTAATTGTATGCTGATGAAGAATAGCTTAACGATATTTATTGGCATATGGTCAGTATGCAAATTATACTGTCATCGAGATGATTGGGTAATTATTTATGTATAAGATATTGTGATTATTTGGTATGTAAAGTATATAACTACTATGATAATGTGATAGATGCGCTAGGTAAATATTTTTATTGAGGTGTATGGAAGGTGGAGATTTTGACTGAGCAATTCTGAGAACAACAATAAGAATAAAAAAATAAATAAAACAATTAATAATAATAAATTACAGAGTACCAAAACCATCTACACACATGAAGCTCAGCTAAGATACATGCTTTGATTAAAATATTGACAGGAGCGGAAGAATAGTGGAACTACCAATTAAGTATCCTTTCGAGTGAGTATACCTTTGTAAAATATGAAAGGCCTCACCTACTCAACACGTACGATACATACATTGTATGAAAATTGTAAGCCAACAAAAAAATAATCAAACAAATAGAGAACTCCACACTATCATGCTCTATACTACGCGCTTTACAAAGTAGCTTATCTCTTATCTGCTTCTTAATCTTATTAATGAGCAGAAGTTTCCTAAAAGACACGACATGTACAAAAAACTAATATATACTCCTCTAATTAAGTTCAGAGCATATAAACGAAAGAAAAAACAATTCTTGAAATAAATATAATACTAAAAACACAAACCAAGAAGACTACACATACTCCCTTATCCAAGACATAAATTGAAAATAAAATATTATTTAAGAGCCCATCTGATGACAGAACATGGAATTCTTCCGCAAGGGGAAATAGTTAACCAGAATGAATCACTAACCCCCAGAACATCGCGAGATGGAACTCCCATGTCATCTCCCTCCTCAACGCCAATTATGGAAAATCAAGGCTTCTGTAATATATGTAAAAAAGATTTCTTTTCGAGATACATATTGCAACAACATATGTTAAGTTCTCATGGAATATTTGCTCCTTCAAATAATCCAACATCCTTTCTAGATCGGATCAGAGCTGAAATAGAGAGTCGTGATAAAACCGATTTCAGGGTCTAGTGTAAATATGATAGAAAGAATAAGTATAGAATTTATAGCTATATTTATTATCTTTATATCAGGCTATATTTGCATGAGAACTATATTTATTCTTTCCATCATATATACACCCAATCTTATCTTCCTAGTAGAGCTACACTTTTCCTAAAACTATATAATTATACACAGAGCTACACTTTAGCTTGTTTTCAATAAGTATTGATATTTTTTCAGAGTACATTAGCAAAATACTCATGGTTTGGTTGAAGATCGTACAGATTATCAAGTAGATTGAATGAAAGATAGCAGATATAATGAAGTACATTCTGAAGATGGAGAAATGCAAATATGTGCTTTGTGTACAATATAAATATTAGCCTAATATGCAATCAAGCACTCATAATACTATTCTCATATATATTGGATTATGAGATACAAATTTTATTATTATATATTAATAATTTATATTATTATATATAATAATATTATTATAACTTAAATTAATGTTAATTAATTTTAATTTATTATTAAACATTTTGTTCACGAGAATCTAGAAATGGTTACTTCAGTATAGGATATGATATACTAGGATTTACCAAAATGTTATTCTTTTCGTTGTAGCCTATTTATGTAGGTCTAACTTTATTATGAGATATATATGAGATTATTTATTTATTTATTCTTTTATGTTTTTTTATTAATAAACACATTTATGTGCTCATAGCACTAAATACTCATGTTACAGCATTCAAGTAAAATTAGTATTTTTTTATTCTATACCGGTAGAATATGTGTATGATTTTTAGAGATATGCGATTATATAGTGGCTATCTTCTAGAGGTAATACCTAGACACATATATATAATATAAAATACTATAAATACTATAAATATAATCTAATATTTATAATAGTATATATATATAGTTAAAGAGAGAGAGAGAGAGGAGAGAGAAAATTTTAACTAATAGTTTTTTTCCAATTAATCGTCTATCGTCATCTGTCTAACCCATCGTATCTCGCACAAAATTGCACATCCTGAATCGTCATCGTCGAGTTCATCCGGCATCGGCAAAAATTCATAATCGGATATTAACCCATCACTTAATGATAAATTACATAATATATCTACTCATATAATAATTAATATATATATTAATCAAATTTAATAGTTATATAGATATATGATATATATATATAGTATATAATAATATATTATAATTATATTATATAATATATATATAAAGTATTACTATATTATTATATAGTATATATATAGCTATATATATAATTATTATATAAATATATATTAAATATTAATAATATATAATATAATCATATTTAATATTAATATATATATAATATATATATATATATATGAAATATTCAACATTATATCCCAGTAAGCAACATAGCATCGTAACAAAAAAATATATAACAGCTGTCATGATATGAAAATTAAATTTATAAAATAATTATTATCTTAATAAAGTAGTAGAGATACATATATGTATCACATATATCGTAATTATATAAAAATAAAACTAAAAAAATTATACATTACTATTAATTTAGAAAATAAATAGTTTAAAATTATATATATATCATAATATAGTATAAAATGTTGGCACATAAAAAACTTGATAGATATTATATACCTATACTACAACTGATTCTATGTGAATACGAAGAAGCTGTCGTGTACTACCTCGAGTAGAGCCAGCATAATGAGTGCTCAAATATTAGTTATGAATTTTTGATCTATCGTTATCATACTAATAGCGATGATCTCAAGTGTAAACAAGAACGATAGGAAAGAGCGGTGAGTTTTTCTATAGGCTAACCTATACCATAGGGCGAGTGAACGTATACGGAGGGGGGACTGCCGTCCATCATATCCTCTGGTCCCTTAAGAACCGTGAGGTCACTCAAACCCCTTAAAAAGGATATATAAAAAGATAGAAAATTATTATCATAATTCCTCTTTACTGTCTCTCACTTAAAGAAGATCGTAAAAATTAAAATAAGATATCAATGTAGGATTCTAGCATTATCTTATCATTAGCGAACTCTTTGAATCAACCTTATATATATATATATATTAGAATATAGATATGAGGCGTAAGTTACATTAATACTAATAGTTATAGCAGATAGTGTGATGATTAAGTATAATTTCGATTGTATATAAAGTATAGTAATATTAATATATGTGAAATGAAGAAAAGAGATTGGAGCGGGATAAAGTTTTCATTATGAATTACTTAGTTCATATTATTTATATAAGCTTATGATGTTGAATATATACATAAATAATATTATTATATTGAAGAATAATAAATAACTAAATATATATATTATTAATATTATTATTTTAGTTATCAGATATCGACTGAACATTTATATAGCTCATGCCTAAAACCAAAATATAATGTTATTGTATTTATGCTAATTCATTTTAATTTTATTCATTAGTTAGTTAATGAAATTATATTAGATATTTTTATTAGATTATAATAATGGCCATATTGATTATGCGTATTGCAGTTTATGGCATAGTATATATATTATACTATACTATATATATTTGGTATAAATCATAGATATATAGTTCTACGTGACTTTAAGATTTATAATATATACTGCTACTTAATATGTCTGGTTTAGGTATTATATAGTATATATATAATATTATAGATATATATACTAATATATATCATATTAAGGATAAATATCTTACGTATATTAATGTGATCATATGATATAATAGTTAATAATAATATGCTAACTATAGATTATTTAGTATATCTGTATAATAATATATATAATAGTAACTAATATATTAATATAATAATAAATAATATTAATAATATACTATATATATTAAATATATAGTTTTATATATTATATACTTATATGATATATAAATATTACTAATGTATATATTAATATATAATATATAGATTATATATATATTAAAATCATATATTAATATATATGCTGTTCCTCAATACAATGAATTAAGTATTTAGACCAGGGACTTAATTGTAAAGGTTCCAAGTTTGCAGATGATAAAAATGTTACCTCATAAGGAATAATGATGGATGGTATTTAAATAACAGATTTAAGATACAGGAGGGAGCTGTATAATCGAGTTGAATCTTATTAGGATGAGCTAGGTTCTTCTCATCTTCAGCCTTAATTTTCTTTTCCTCTCTTCTATCCTTCTAAAATACAAATCTTACTTTCTATAAATCTCATGTTCGATAGTATGCTTATTCTCTGGCAACATTATCAGCTAGAATAACAAGTGTCCACACGGGTATGGCTAAAATTCTCTTAAGTTCTCTATATACTCTCGTCATAATTTTATCAATTTCAGACCTTAAAGATCGTGTATGTACCTTATAGGGATACTTTAGTTCACGACGAGCAATTAGCTGGTTATTTATCTAAAGGAAAGTGACGCTTATAACCTTCTTTGGTTATCCTACTTATAAGATACAAATCTTTCAATCTCGTACAGAAGTACCAAACATCTTTAAATTTTGCCTCATTTCTTATCTCTTATTCCGATTGATCATTGATGTTCGCTAAATTATCATACAATCTGAAAGGATATAATTCTACTCGGGCCCCATCGCTCAATATATATTCCTCTTATGCTCATATACTAGCACTTCCTTCCATCTCAGTGTTGTGAGATATAGCTCTTACATTGATCAAACCTCAATTATCCGAAAACGGTAAGCCTGCCTTGATCTCATCTAAATATGCCTGTAGCTCTACTGTAATTTTATATAAAATCTTTAAAAAATCTACCATTCTTCAACTCACACTTTATTTAAGATTTCATAACATGAGAACACGACCTACTGCAAAATGAACGCCTCGATCGCAGACGACGCCAATGAACAGTTTTTTCCTTTAATCATTATCGGCTGCACTCTCAGTGTTCATTTGCAATTAGCTAATTGCACAATTGGAGAAGATTTCACAGCGGTGATATACAACATCTATGGGACGATAGTACAGCACTCCGATACATAAATCTCGATATTTGCAGTTAAATCGCTCAATCAGGAACTACGGAGAAGCTTGGGGGTGGCGCTTTGAATAACACTATCTAAAACAAAATAAATCTGCACCGAGAGTATTGACACGTGCTGTGTACACTAAATAAGTAACTTTAATATCGAGACTTCTCCATTCTTCTCACTTTAGGGGTTACCTCTTACTCTTGCTTACTTATACCTAGAAGTTGTACTTACAATCACATTCAATATCCTGGTCTAGTGTGTATCTGAGCGTATATGCGTATACTTTATGAAAGTATCTTCTTCCTGTTTTTCGCTTATGTTTTTGTAAAGGGAGTAATACTCACGATTTTGTCTTTGTTCTTTAGTTTTTTTTTAATAAAAAGTTCACGTTCAAGCACTAGAATTTACTAATTTTGGATTAAAAAATTTTTATATCCTGTTGTTTACTCCTTCGCTTAAAAAGTTTTGGCAAAACTTTATCAATATTTTGCATAATAATCTAGTTCATCACGACAATATGAAGAAATTTTTTGAGCGATATACTTCTCAATCTCGGACACCTCTTAACGCGTATCCACTCGTATTCGCGGATGACTCGACCTTCATTCTTGCATCTATATTAGTCACTATATAAAATTTCCTATCAAATCCCACTTTTACTCTGGATATTGACTCTCGTTCATTATACGTTCTTTCAGCGGATTAGTTATTAGTAATCTCTAGTTCGTAATATGGATAAAAATAACTATGTGAAATTTATCATTCTTTTAAAATATTCACCAACTTACAATCTCCCTCTCTAAAATACTTTTTAACTTTCCTGTCTCTTATCGACGTTCATGTCGCTCTCCTGTTGTCAATATTAATAAACATGCTATTAGCCTTAACATGAACAAAAAATGTTTGAAACCTCATATCACACGTTGCTAGCGGCTCAAAGAAACAGGTATAAGTTTAATCATGTTTAGAACGTTAAGACTTTCCTACTACTTTTCTTATATTATCAGTTGCTCTCACCTTATACAAAGGTTCATCTAGCTACATGTAGTAGAGTATATTCTCTCGATTATCCTGGATAGGGGGGGCTCATGTGATTTCATCCCGGTCCTTTGGATAAACAGGGTCTGAATCAACGAGGCAAAAAGGCTTATAAACTCTCTGTACTTCCGAGTTTTACTTCTATAACCTCTCATTTCTATGCGAGGCGATGGTTGGTGCTTATTATTCTCTAATTAATTATTTTATATATATATATAATATACTATGCAGGGCAAGTGCTCGAGGAACGTATCACCGCGTTACACCACCGTTTACGACACTCTCTCGTAGCACAATAGAGTTTACGTTAATTGCGCAAGAGTATCGTGATGACATTGGTAATCCAGGTATCTAGTCTTAGTATTAGTGGTGCCTTTCATTCTTTACCACACTACCATTACTTGATTTTTGTGGAATTCTACTTCACTCGCTGATATTCTATCTCCTATAAGTGAGATTGTTAATCTTGAGCTCTCCACCTGTATAAGATAATAGCTCTGCGTAGGTGCTCTTATGCGTAGTTTATGGGGAGGGTTAAGGGAGTTGAGAAGTAATCTATGGAGAGTACTGGCACATTAGCCGTTAGTCGCGCTCCTTGAAATTAGGGCTTACGTGTTCCCGGTGTATTGTGTAACGCGTACATAGTTACCCATGTAGTAAAATATTTATTTCAACTTCGATAAATGAGGCAAGATATTATGTAGAAATAATAGGATCTGACAATCTCCTTTATATTGACCTTTCGTTCATCCTATAAACAGGAGTACTTCAATGATTTTAACAATCATGCGAAACTTTTCTGATTTTATCTTTTATCTATCTGGCAGATGTGAAATGTTTCTGTTCCTAAAACACTATCATATAAATTATAATTGACCTTTTCAAACTAAACTTTACTAATTATTTAACGCCGTTTACTATAGACTTGTTATGATCGTACTCATCAACATACACATAAATCTATCACCTAAATGCTTTCTATCACTAACTAATCATATCATATACATGAATTGCAAATATCCTTATAGATTTCTATCTTACTCCTCTCATATCCTTTTCCCACGAGCTACCACAATAAATCAATAGGTATGATATCTAACTAATATATTTATAAACACCACACACTTACATTTCACCGTTCCTTTGTCAATCTTTGATTATAGTCCAGCAGGCAAAGGTCTAAAATTTAGCCCTTTTCTAAAATACATCCATCACCTCTCTCCTCTATACGTCTATCAACATTATTACTCTCTGACATTCTCACTCTATCAAGATACATTTAATGATAACGATTCATACATTATAACGCCGACAGGATAAAAGGGCGACTTGGAGTCTTAGACATAAATCCGCTCTTTCTCCTGATGAGTGGAATTCATTACATTCCTGCTAAAAGAATATAAGTGTAAGTAGGCCGACTATCAGCCAGTTAACTCAAGCTCTATCAAAATCGACGGCTTGAGTTCCCTGAGAGATGCGAGCTATCCGTATTCGCGCACACGTCTTCACACTATGATACACGTATGGGGATTCTAAGGAGCTTCTCTTGCTTTCTCCTAACATCTGGTGGAGTTATTTAAGATTTATATTAAGTAAGGGATATAAGGCATGGTCCGTAAGATTTGTCTATACGAAGAAGGAGGTGTGGTATAAAGACTGTCTCT
>JABUQX010032747.1:0-5000 GCA_015478945.1 Trachelipus rathkii
AAGAATACACTATTTTGCAGATTATGCCTTCCTGAAAACATATTTTGATGAGGTAGCGCTGAGTCCGAGCAGAAGCTTGGAGCGAATATGTTGTAAGAGTGCTTGTATGCCAGCATGCTTACACTTATGGCTGAGCATCCCATTATGAATTAACTTGGAGAGGTGGTGACTTTTTGACAGCAAGATGCGGATATTAAATTACGTATAATTGTAATCATTGCATCTTGAAAACGACCTTTGCTTCCTGATGAGATTTATTTTGCATCCAAGGAACAAGTTCAAGATTTTATACCAGCTCCGGAACTTGGCCTGTTGAAGAAGGATATTTTTTTAATCTCTTCTAAAAATTGAAGTTCTTTTGAGAAATGATTCTTTCTGCATTGTCAGCAGACAATACAGACGTGCTTTTAAATCATGATTAATTGTCACACCTCTTGACAGGGCTCCAAACTGGAATAATAAAGCTACTATTCGATATAGCTTGTGCAAGTTTGAATATTTGGACAAATCCACTACAGGAGGTTTATTGCCACCTTGAACAACAGCAAAAACTGGAGATGCTGTTTCCAGTTCAGCTGATGGCCAGTAAATACTATTTAAAGAGAGCCATTTTGGCCCTTTTGCCCAGAAGGACATGTTCTTTTGAAACTCTTTGAATGAAATACCTCTGGTCAGAAGGTCCGCTGGATTATCTTCTGTTCTGACGTAGAGAAATTTAGGACTTAACGAATATTCCTCTTGACGAAGAGCTCATGGCGCGAATATCTTGCACACGATTCTTCACGAATATTTGCTTAACTTTCGAGATCCTATTTTGGATCCAATGAAGAGTTATCTGTGAGTCGGAGAATATGTTCAATTCCTTGAACTTGACACCCGACAGTCCACTTAACATTTGTGGTAAGCACTTTAATGCTAAAAACACAGACAATAACTCCAAACAGGGAAGCGTTCTTTCCTTTTGCAGGAGGCGATTTTTCCCTTTGACCAAAGAAGATTTGGACCCTCTGCCGCAGACGAGACATACACTACGAAGCCATAAGCAACAGTGCTTGCATCGCAGAATATATGAATACTTAAATCAGAGTCACTTGACTCAAATGAAGATCTTCTAAAAGAGACCTCCTTCAGAGAGTTAAGGTCCTTGCTCAACTTCTTCCATGAAATTTTGATTTCGGGAGCGATTATATCGTCCCACCCCATGTCCACTTCCAAGTTTTTCTTTCATAAGAAGACGGCCTCGAACGGTGACGGGGAGGTAAAGGCATAGGGGATCGAAAACTTTTGAAATCTCCGACAGGAGCTGTCTCTTGGTAGAGACAATATTTAATGAAAAGTCACTAAGACTCAGACTATCTTGAACGGTATTATATAAATACCCTAAAACTCTTTCTTCATCACTTTGATGAGTTGCAAGTTTACCCTCCTCCTTGAATATTTCTTTAAGGTCTGGACAATTTGAGTTCCAGGAGCACAAGTTGAAGCCCCCTCACTCATACGTGAGGTGGCTTCGAAAAATATCTTGAAGTTCGTCTACAGACGAAGAAGTGTACAAAAAATTATCAACGTACAGATTATTTTGAAGAAGAGAGGTACAGAGATCAGGAGGGTATTTTTTGGCGTGATGTTGTATAACAGCCCCTAGAACATAGGGGCTGACGGCCAACCCGAAGATGATGGTGGCATAACGGTAAGTGAGTAACTCGCCATCAGCCTCCCAGAAAAAACAGAAGCGATTTCTGTCCTCTTCTAACTTTAATTTGATCTGGAGGAAGGCCTTTGAAATATCCGCCAGAACGATGAATTTGTTTGTTTTGAAGGGACAGTAATAATTTAAATAGGGAAGCGATTAAATCTACCCCCTGGATACGATGCCTGATTAAGTGAAGGACTACAACTATCTTCAGGCTGCGTTTTAAAGACGGGATACGAATTTTTTTGTCGTCATTGCAGGGGCGGTTTTTATTATAGGTCTGTGGGGTATCCAGATGAATTTATGATAATCTTTCGGATGCACCTCCACAGCCTCCACAATACCTTCTCTTAGGTATTCCTTGAATATTTCCCCATACTTTTTAAGCAAGCCTTGAGCAGTCAATTTCTTTTTGACTCGTTGCATCGTTGCAAGAGCAACGTGATGATTTGATGGGACCTGCTCAAGAATTTCTTGAAACCACGGAAGTTCCACGTGGTACCTTCCGTCTCGGAACTCTATCCCTTCGTGGAATCTTTTAATGAATATTTCGTCAATGGAACCCTGGTCCCGCTCCTCATTGATACCCAGAGACTCTAATTTATAGAGGTTCTCCAGGCCCAAGTCCAAATCAGACTCAGTATGGGTATGTAAGAGTGGGTCGAAGTACGAAGGTACCGGTTCCACTACAAGATTAATTACATGTTCCGGGACGTTCCTGACAGATCTTTGAATATTTGAAGGTATGGGGAGCTCGGAATTCTGTCATGATTTTTTGACAGCTTTCGGCGAAAAATTCTTCCCAAAGATTTTTTCATTTTGGGAAGGTGTCAAAAAAGATGTTACAGGCCCGAAAGGCACGTACCCATGACAAGTCTCTAGGGCACTGCCCCGAATGCATTTTACGGTTTTAAAATGCTTTAATAAATGAAGAGCATCGATGCCCAGCAGCCCATGAATATTTGAAACCCTGTCAACATTATTATTTTGATAGTGACTATCTGCCACTTTGAAACCATTTTGGGTAATATTTTTCATAGCCTCCGTCAGGCCTTTTACATAAAAGCCGATATCCAATTCAGAATCAATATTTACAGGTAGGCTAGAATATTTCCCACAACAAATGCCCATCTCTAAATTTAAAGACCGCAAGGATCTTAATTCCTCTCCCAAAAATGTTTTAATGGAGCTCTGATGACTAGGAAGACTATTTTCATTGACTCCCAATTTTTTAAGAATGCTCCTATGAAAATACGTAGACTGACTACCGAAATCGAGAAGCACGCGTACAGGGACTATTTTATTGCCCTTCTTGATGTTAAGGGAGAGAGTGGGCAGAATATTTTGACCCACGGATGAGGCTGTACCTGTATTTATACAGATATGATTAGAAGAGCCGCTGGCTTGACCATTTGCCTCATTCGCGACTGATGTTGACGGACGACTATCTTCCGAAAAGCCACCGGACACGTTTCTGCTATTTGGAAAACATAGAGCCGTTATGTGGGATTTTTGGCCACATTTGCCGCATGGGTGACTAAGTCCATACCTTTTGGCAGGACATTTATTAGCGAAATGCTTGCTGCTTGAGCAGCTGAAGCACATGCGCAGCTCTTTACAGCGATCTCTCCTGCTTTCAGGAGAAGAATATACTTCACAAGAAATCATGCGATGATTTCTGTTGCAAAATTTACATTTTGAAATAAATGATTTAGAAGAATTTTTAAATCTCCCACTCTTTTGACTGCGTTCTGTTTCATCTTCTGACGATGAAGATTTCGAACTATCCTCTTTAGAGGAAGCGTTAAAAGCTGACGATTTAGCCGATTTATGCTCAAAAGGAGCACGATTACGCTCAAATCCCTTTTTTAGGGGTCGATTTAATATTTTTCCTTCCCTTCTCCATAGACTTGATTATTTTACCGTAATGCTCCAAGATTATATTAATGGAAGGATATTCATCCTGTGTGATTAATTTGAGCTCACGAAGAAAGCCAGTTGGAAGTTTGTCCACGATTATATGACTCATGAGCTTACAGCCCGCCGAAGGCTCTTCAAAGAAATCGAGTCCAAACTCCTTGAGCTCATGAATATATGCTCTCACTTCAGACAAGAATATACGAATATGTTCAGGATTATTCTCTAAAATAGGCGCAGAATCGATTTTATGAAACAGAGAATCAATAATATATGATTCGTCTAAGTAAAGGTTCTTTAATATTTCGAAAGCGACTTCCAAATTGGAGTCGACATTAGTTAAATGCTCAATATCTTTGAGCGCATTACCTGATAACAATGACTTTAAATACTGCAATTTTGCAGCGCTAGAAATATCTTTTCTGGCCCCATAAACATTTTGAAAGGACAGAATAAACGATCGGAAAGAATGCCGGTCCCTCACCCCTGAATTCTTGACACTTTATTGCAGGAATTTTTACTTCCTGTTTTGATGCATGAATATTTTTGATTATATTCTGCATCTCTTGACGTGATATTCCGTCTTCAAGAGAGGCCTCTGAAGCTGCAGGAGGCGCAGTCGGAGAAGAAGATGGAGAACTAAAACGCGGTGTCATACGCCAGATTAATTTTTCATTCTGGGTATGATAATGTACCGCTTCAATTATTTCCTCGTCCAAAATTGACGAGTCATACTGAAGAATGGAAGACTTTGTGATGACTTCTTCGATCAGAGCATCAAAGTTTTTAACTTCCTCCAATTTTGATTTAATTTCCTTCAGTTTTGAGGAAACGATATGATTATCTTCCTGGCTTTCAGTGGCAGAAAGATCGAGAAGATTTTTGAAAAGGAGCGTGATTTTCCTTTTAATCACAGCTCTCAGTCTCTTAATAGGGGACAGTTTTGACTTAACCTCTTTCGTGAGGTCGACTAATTCTTCTGGAGAGAGAGTGTTTTCGTCCTCCCTCCCAAAATTTTCACTGACACTGTCCTCCAACTCAGACACGATTTGTCTGAGTGATTCATCTTCGAAAAGAGACATTTTTGTAAAATGAATATTAAAAAAAAACGCAAAAGCAATAAATACGCAAAAAAAAATGCTATTTATTTTAAGAGCAAAACGCACGATATTTACCACCACCTAAGATTTAATAGGCAATGATTTCGAAAGGACAATATAAAATACCCAAATAACCCAAAATAATAATTACCGCAAAGATACTAAATTGCCGAAATATATATATATTTTTTTTTTATAACGCAAAAATATTTAACGCAAAAATATTTAATATATTTGAAAGGAGGAGAAGTCTCGATTATTTGAAACAATCCAGATTTATTTATAAATAT
>JABUQX010032747.1:15000-37500 GCA_015478945.1 Trachelipus rathkii
AAAAACCTTACTTATAGCAATCGACATAAACAAAGCCTTTGATACAGTCCCAAGACACAATCTAATTCACAAAATAATACAATTAAATATCGCCACAAATTTAAAGAAATGGCTACCCAACTTCCTTTCAGGGAGAACAGCCAAAATACAAATCAACAACAAGAAATCATGTACAGTAAATATCAAAAAGATTGTACCTCAAGGAGCAATCCCATCCCTTACCCTATTCAACTTATTCATAGCCTACATACCAAAGCCACAAACTCACCATTCAAATATAACAACCTACGCAGATGACATCACCATAACCACCACACACCAGAACCTAAATACAGCAATTCTTCTGACTCAGAATACATCAACCAAATTCAAACTTGGCTAACTAACAACAGAATGTCTGCATCACCTAATAAATCATCTATCACATTAATTACAACAGACCGCCAACTTGGTACTACTAATCCCCAAGTCGTCTTAAACAACATAGCTATCCTAATAAACAAAACACCCAAAATTCTGGAGGTAACACGGTCAGCATATCTAACCTTCACAAAGACACATTGAAAACATAAGAAACAACAAGCAAATAGGAAACTAGACATACTAAGAACCTAGCTGGCACTGACATTATAATAATAAACAATATCCATCACCACTATAAAACAATATGTCCGTCCAACACTAAATTACGCCTCTCACCCATATGGTACAATTATTAAAATGGCACCCATTAATTAACCAAGGGAACATGAGAAATTCAAACCACCCAAAACAAAGGCACTCAGAATTATAACAGGATGCACAACTACAACTCCACGACATGACAACACTTACACGAAGAAGCAAAAATATTACCCATAGATAAACATTTAGAAATATATGGCACCCATAATTTTTACGTTAAAACACAAGCACTCAAACCCATGCTACACTGGCACTTTTCCCAACTAACCACAGGTTAGAAACAAACTCCTCTCGCAGCCTTATCTATAAATAATCCTAAAACAACAATCTGGCCCTCACAGGGCAAACACTCTATACAAAACAATAACATACACGCATAACTGAAAATTATTTAAGAAGCGACACAACCAAACAATATACTAAATAAACAATCTACCAGAATTGCATCTGACTTCGATTCTCTTCCCGTATAGTCAATCATCTAAACTAAGATGTGGGTCACCACCCAAAACTGCAATATTACAATATTAAATTTAAACTTAATTCAGACACTTCAATATCTGCACAATATGCAACTAGGCTCCGGAAACCTGGTGTCTGCACTTCCTCCTAGATGTCCAGCTAACAATTGTCCCAGAGCAATCTGGGACACTCAAAAATTTTAAGCGATCTTTTGGAGGAAGCCGATCTTACGGTGGCAGGTATGCTTAGCGAGCTTTGGCACTTGAAGGGTAGGGTGGCAGTTGGCGAGAAGTAAAAAAAAAAGTAATATATATATATATATATTATAATATTATTATATATATATATATATATTATATATATATCATATTATATATATATATATATATATAATACTATATATATATTATATATATATATATATATATATATTATTTATATTGGGACCGTCAATCTTATCTGGTTAGGTCTAGGCTTTTTCGTCATATGTAGTTCCATCTAGGTTAGGTTTAGGTTTACGGATGCATCGATCCATTAAGTGAGGTCTCGGTTTATATCCTGCTAGTTCAGGTTTATATAAGCATTAGTTAAGTATACAGAGAGTAACATCTGTGTTTACTTTAATAATTTTATCATAACCTGAACTAGTAGGGACGCCTAAGCGAAGGATAACCTATAAGAAAATCGACGATATATATATATATACTTATATATATATATATATATATATATATATATATATAATATATATATAATAAATATATATATTATATATATATATATATATATATTATATATAGTATATATAATATATATATATACTATATACTAACTAATATATATGGTGAAAAAAAGTTACCCGCATCATATCTCGGAAACTAAGATAGGTACAAGAAAACTGATTACATATATGGAATCAGCGTATGAAATTTATATTGAAAATGAAAAAAAATAAATTTAATTTTTTTTTTATTTTTTATTATATCTCCAAAACTAAGATAGGTACAAGAAAACTAATAACATATTTACTATGGAAAAAATTGTTTTTTTTTTTTTTACTAAAAAAAAAACCCCAGGGAAAACCGGCAAAGATCAAAAGAGTCGGGGTTTCTTGGCCTACCGGGGACGACGGGGGGGGACTTCGTCCCCTTCTGTCCCCCGTCGGTTCGAGCCCTAAAAACACTTCATATGCTGATTCCAAATTTGTTTTATTAGCATAAAAAAAAATTTTTTACTTTTTTTTTTCATATAAATTTCACACGCTGATTCCATATATGTTATTAGTTTTCTTGTACCTATCGTAGTTTTGGAGATATAAGAAAAATAAAAAAAAAAATAAAAAAAAATATTTTTTCATTTTCCGTACAAATTTCATACGCTGATTCCATATATGTTATCAGTTTTCTTGTACCTATCTTAGTTTTCGAGATATGATGCGGGTAACTTCTTTAGTTTGGCATATATATATATATATAATTATATATATATATATATATATATATATATAATATATTATATATATATATATATATATATATATATATTTATATTATATATATAATATATATATATATATATATATATATATATATATATATATATATATATATATATATATATATATTATATATATATATATATATATATATCGAATAATTTCTCTTTAAAAGACAATTAAGTAAAATGGCTTATCGTTAAAGAAATTTAATGTCTATTTGTTTACACGTGAAAAGCCTTATCACTTCAAATCCGCATCCCAAATTGGATTCAGTTTCAGGTCTTAAATTTCAAAGACGAAATGTTCTATTGCAATTAAATGGAAGAAAAATATTCTTAAACCTTTTAACTAGAAACTAATGTAATTAGAAACTATTTTTATTGTAGAAACAAATAAATTGCTACTACTACTACTACTACTAATAATAATAATAATAATAATAATAATAATAATAATAATAATAATAATAATAATAATAATAATAATAATAATAATAATAATAATAATAATAATAATAATAATAAAAATAAGCTATCCAAAGCCATGAGATTACCTCCCATTGATCGTATATGGAGTGGTTGGGCACATCTCAATGCATTTCAGTACCCTACCCAATGAAGTTAAGCCTCTTTTGAGTTCCTCTCCACATTCTTCTTACACTGGGGGAAGCTCTCCATTATTCACACACCTTAAACACAATTTCAGACAATAATTTTTTTTTAACTTCGCAAAAATTGCATCGACAAACTAGTCGCGAAGAGTGGCTTCAAAAAATAACACCTCAGTGTCCTCTTCCCAGAATACAACTTGGAAGTTGGTACCGTCGCGAAATTGCCGAACTGTTCCGATGTTCGGTCTTTTTTCTTCATTAATATCTGCAACCTTCGTGGTCTCTATTCTAATTTCCACTTTCCTCCTCTAAATCATATCTCATCTATTCTTAACAGAATTTCAGGTTTTGAGTGTTCTGAGGGGAAAACTCTTCTCTGTTTCCTCTTATTGTCTTTGTCTTCAATATTTAATCAAAGGTCACTGCTGTGCATTTGCTGCTAGTGATTTTTTTTATCGTGACTTAGATTTTGAGTGTTCCGAATTTTCAACCTTATGGCTCAGGCCATCTTGTCAATCTTCTGCTAAATTCATCTATTCTGTATCCTAACTCAACTGACAATCCTAAATTCTTCGACTATATAAATTCTAAGTTAGAAAACATTCTAACCTCTTTTTCTTTCTCTAAAAACAACAAACTGGAAGATTTGAACGTTCTTCGTCGTTCGTGACTTTCCTCTAATTCTCAAGACACAGTTCGGGGAAACTTGTCGTCCATTTCTCTATCTAGAATGACCTTCATTATTTGGTACATACCCCTACGTCTAGGAGATGAACCCAACATTTAAACCTTTTCTTAACTTCCGATCCTTCTCCGTATTCTGTAAAACTCTTTATCCTATGGGTTCGTCCGATTACCTTCTTGTATCATTTTCTATCTCTTCAAATCTTCCACAGGAAAGACCCAGCCTTTGAAGAGGAAACCTTTTAAGTACTTGTTGCTGCAAACTGGTCGTACTCTTTGACTTCTCGTGAGAACGATAACTGCTTTTTTAAGAAGGGTTCTCAGCATGTGGAAAAATCATAGCCGAGCTGATTCTTTCTGGCATGGAGGTGCGCCTTCTATGTTATTTCCCCTTTCAGTTAAAACTTACAAACCTTGGTTTAATTTTGTTTGTTCTAATACTATATCAGGAACTTCAAGAGCTCCCTTAGTCTTCAAATTCCAGAAACTCGTGGAACTTGTATTTCATCCCAAAATCGTGCAAATTCTATTCTCCGTAACACTCTTTTCTCTATCGAAAATGCGATGATCTTTCTGGTTCTTCTTCCAGGTGTCCATCCTGGCATTTTGCAAAAAAAAATGTCAACTAATTTTGCTTCTTCCTTTCTCTCTTTTCCTGTTTTACCTTCTGCTAAATGCCTCTAATTCCACCTTACAAGATTCCAGTGATACTTCTTCTTCTCCACCACACTCCAACTAAATTTTGCCAAATGTTATTTCTTCAGAAAATATTATTTCTGCTTTTACTGAGCTTAATTCAAAGAAGACGTACGTCCTTATTGTATTCTGTGGTTCTCAAAACATATGCTTCAGGGCCTACACCCTGTCTTAGGAAACTATTCGTCTCTGTCTTTCCTCTACCACCTTGCCTTTCTTACGGTAACGTGCACTCATTCTCCCTGTGTCAAAAAAAACTGGATCCCTCTCAGCCCTTTAACTATTGTCCAATTGCTTTAACCTCAGATTTTGAATCTATCCTCAACAGGAAGATTCGGAAATATCTCAATTTTTAAAATCTTATTTTGCATATTGGCTGGTGATCTCCTTTCCATTCTCTCTGATCTTGGTTCTCAGTCCTTCGGCAGTTTGGTGAATCTTTGTTGTGGCGCTAGAGATATTGAAAGCCTTCGACAGAGTCTGGGACAAAACTTTGATTTCTAAACTCCCTCTTTCAATATATATTTATTTCTCTGTGACCTTCCGGTCGTTCTGTAACGGCTTATGTAGACGGTCACCATTCATCTTTTTATAATTTTCATTAATGATCTTCTCTCAATTACTTCATCAACTATCCACTCATATGCCGATGACACCACCATTCATTGCTCCTTTCATTTTGAAAGACACCCCAACCAACGGGAATTAACTCAGGTTAGGAGGGTAACCTTGGAGATACTGGTCTCTGATCTGTCTAGAATTTCTAATTTGGGTTGGTTGTTTTTAATGCCTCAAAAATTCAGGTCCTTCATCTTTTTAATAGACATAATCTTCCATAAAACTAAAACAGTTTCTTCTTAACCACACAACTCAAACCTTCATGTTCGTAATATTCTTTGTGTTTTTATTTCTCGCTATCTTTCTGGGAAAGATCACTACTCCTCTTCCTAAACTATCCTCTAGGACGTTGGGTGTTTTAAGGCCCCTTCGGAACTTCTTTGCTTCACCACAGCTGTTTGCTCTTTATAAGGGTGTTGTTCGCCCCTGTATAGAGTATACTTCAGACATCTGTGGTGGCTCTACTCACACAGCTCTCCTTGAAATGATGGAGTCCGGGGCTTTACATCTTATCAACTCTCCCGTTCCTACTAACATTCTCCAATCTCTTTGTGGTCTGGTGATTGAATTGTTGCGTCACTCTTTATGCTATCGCTATTACAACTGATACTGCTCTTCTGAACTCTCTCTCTCTCTCTCTCTCTCTCTCTCTCTCTCTCTCTCTCTCTCTCTCTCTCTCTCTCTCTTCTCTCTCTCTCTCTCTCTCTCTCTCTCTCTCTCTCTCTCTCTCTCTCTCTCTTACAATGGACACTGCTCTTCTGAACCTACATTGAGAATAATCCTTTCCCTCTTCAACTCTTTGACCTCAGACTTAACAGTAGTGTTGGCCGACGCACCAGGTGCGGTGCGGTGTGTGATGCGTACATTTAGGTGCGGTACGCTACATAAATTAAGTGTACCGGTGTGGTGTGGTGCGGTGCGTCGTGCGAAGCTCGATACGCATTGATACATAGAGGTACGGTGCGGTGCAGTGCGATAAAAATGACTTTTGGTGCGGTGAGGTGCGCGGTGCGTTTACCCTGGTGCGGTCCGGTACGCAAAATTCTCGTGCTCGGCCAACCCTACTTAACAGTATGGTCAATCTTACATGTACACCAATGGTAAAGTCTGAAACACACTCCCTTTATCAATTTTCTCAACTTCCTTTGACATGAACACTTTTAAACGCCATTTATCTAGATATCTCGTCCTCTAAATTGGTCCTGGTTTGGAATTTCACCCACCTATGGTGGATTTTAGTAGGCCAAAGGTCTCTTCCGACCAGAATATATATATATATATATAATATATATATATATATAATATATATATATATAATATATATATATATAATATATATATATATATATATATATATATATATATACTATATATATAATATATATATACTATATATATACAGGGGTGGAAAAAAACATCGTGGATTTAAAAAAAAACAATGCTTTTTAAAAAAAAATAACAAAAAAAAACCTGTTTTTTAATTATATAGTATTTACATCATTTCTATTAATGTTTCCTAACAACAATTTAATTTTAAGCAAATATATTTTTTCACTTTTCCCTAAAACATATTTAGATTATTTTCGATTAATCATATATATATATATATATTATATATATATATATTATTATTTATATAATATATATATATATATATATATATATATATATATATATATATATATTATATATTATATATATATATATATATATATATATATAAAAGTGCGTTCCTTTCTCTTTCCCTTGAAATAAAAGTTATTTCTTGGTTTATCAGAAATTATCGTTGTCTTTAAATCAGGAAACTTGTGCTTTTATACATTTCATTCAGGAACGACAAAAAATCGACACATGAAAAATCAATCAATAAAAAATCAAAAGCCTTGAGGCTCTAAAAACTTTTTATTATAAAAAATGCAACAATCTTTCTGATTCCTCAACCTCCCACTCTTTCTGACATTTTGCGATTTTAAAATGCCAACTTCAACCTTGCTTCTTCCTCTCTTGCTCCTTTTGTATCTCTGTCGGTAAAACTGCTGCGTTAATTTCTGCTAAAGCTGAACTGTCTGCTCAAACTTTTCCCTCCAATTCCTAAATTCTTCTGTTCTTCCTAAAGTTTTCGAATCTATTCTTAACAAGAATATTTAGAAACATCTTAAATATTTTAGTCTTATCTCTGATTGCCAGTATGGATTCTGTAAGGACCAGTCGAATGGTGATCTTCTTTCCTCTCTCTCCGACTCTTAGTCCTCTGGTCTTCGGCATTTCGGTGAATCTTTTTCTGTGGCGCTAGACATATCGAAAGGTGTCGATAAACTCTGACACAAAACTTTAATTTCTAATCTTCCCACTTTTTGTATTTATCCTTCTCTTTGTAACCTTCTCTTGACCCTTTCCAGTCGTTCTATGGCTACTATTGTAGATTTGCTGATAGCCATCAATTATCTATTAAATCTATCCATAGTGATGTTCCTCAGAATACTGTTTTATCTCCAACTCTTTTTTTTTCCTATTTTGCATTAATGATCTATCTGTTTTTATATCTCCTCTCCAATCGTAGGCTGATAACTCCAACAATCATCATTCATACATCCAATTTGGAAGACGACTCATTTAACAGAAAATAAATGATGCTAGGAGAATAGCCTTGAAGCGACAGACCTCTGAACTTTCTGATACCTATAGTTATGTTAAAGAAAACATGGTTGTTTTCAATGACTCAATAACTCAGCTTCTTCATCTATTATAGTTCCACACAACTATAATATCTTCTTTGAAAGCAAATATAACCATCTTAGTGATCTTTCTTAGAAAGATTATATTCTGCCCTTTCTAACAGGTTTCTAGGAATTGTAATAAACATTTCATATTTGGTAACTTCAATACATCATCAGTACATATTTAAAATGAATCCATAAACTTGATGTTATACAAATAACAAAGAAAAAATTAAAGTTTGAAAATATTAAGTTGAGTATTAATAATATAGCGTAAAGTTAAAAGGTTTAAAAAAAAAGGTTAAGAAACAAAACAATAAGTTAAAGAAGAAAAAATAAAAGGACAAGACAGAAATAAGAGTGGGGATGGGAACGAAAGAAAAAATAAAATGGTAGTTCAAGCAATTAGGAATGTCAATGAAGAATTATGATATTAAGTTTGGGCTTCGTTATTTTTACTGTATATTCAAAGTTCTTAAATATTAAGTTCTTTTTCCGTAGAAATATATTTTTAGGCTAATAATTCTAATGAGGTAAATGCTAAATGCTAAATTCTCTCTAGAGAGAAGGAGATTAGTTAGATAAGAGATGCTCATTTATTTGAAGTTTGAATCTCCATTCGCAGAATAGGTTGACCCACATTGTATTGTAGAACAGTTTTATTATAAAGGATGTTAAATCGCAAATTCATCGAAATGCTTTCTTAAACCTTAATTAAAATAATTACCATTTGAGTTGTTGTTCGTAAAATAGATAAAAACTTGACTTGTGGTAAATTATGCTTAAGATGTTTCTAATATGGATGTGAAAATCGTTGGAAAGAAGTTCAATTTAAAGATACAGGGCATATACAATAAGTTTGATGCATCATAAGAAGTGGTTTTAGCATATCCGAGTGCCAGATGTTTTATAAAAAATTAAACTAAGTAGAGACAGAACTTTTACAGTTCATAAAACAACAGTTAAGTATTAATTAATAAAACTGATAAGGGTTACGAAATTAGAAGAACTCTTCTACGTCTCGTAGACATCTCGGCATCATTCTTCTTGAAAGTCATCTCTCTAGCGCTCTCGTTATTTTTCAGTCAGAAAGGTATGGCATCGCTGTCACATGCTAAATTAGTTCAAAGTATACAGCATTCATCAATCTATATCAATAAATCGGTATTTCTTCAACGCATAGTATCTTCATGTCTATCACTCTCTCTCGTTCTTCTACTAGTTATATAATTTTTAGTATAAATAGAAGTTAAAAATCCACAGGTAGAGTGAGAAATTCAAATGATGGCGCTAGGGTCTTAAATGAGGGAGTTGTTAGTTTTGTTTAACCTTGATAAATTATAATATGAGTATAGATAAACTATGGTATTGGAAGTAAAGTAGTTATAAAAGATCTAAAAATACTATACATGAGCTCAAGATGGAGAATACTTAAAGGGGCGTGGTATAAGGTGTAGAGAAGAATTGATAATTAATGAGGAATGATATCGACATTAGGGAGAGTTGCCGTGGGTGAAAGAAAGGTTGCAAATTGATAAGAGTAGTAAATAAATCGAAAGTTAACTAATTATTAGAGATTGGTTTGGTCCATTATGTGAACTAAAGTATGAGATGAATAGATTGTTGTAGTCGGTATATATATATAATGGTGATGATATGTTGCTTTACGCTTACTAAATCTGAACTAGAATTGTAGATCCAGAGAGAATGAAAAAGTGATATTGATGTCAGTAAATAATAGGTAAATGCTGAATGGAGAGGAATTTTGAGTTTTGGCAGAGACCGGAGAAGAAAGGTCGCATAAATAGTTATATATAATAGTAGATAATTGCGGGTTTTGTGAAGGTGAGGGTAATGTAATTTGATGTGCACATCACTGGTTCAAAGTGAGATGAAGCCTTACGCTCGTTATGTATATGAATATAATTTTTTCTGAAACTGTGACGAGTTCTACACTGTACTGAGTTATATTAATATGGGAGGCGGTAAGGCTGGGCTTTATCTTTTTCTGACTTGAGACATGTTTCTTCTACCTATACTACATTTTCTGTTTTATCAGTGCTGTAACGACACGCTTACTTATCCATATAATCTGGGTAAATAGAAGGTGGGTGTAAAAATTGTAAAGATGATTGATGAATGATTTATTATAATAATATATTATAAATATAATTTAAAAAAATAAAATATTTATATATTATATTATTTCAAGTAGGTGGAGTTGAGGCTATTAATTTATGTTTTTTTTTGGGAGGGGTAACGATTTTTATTTAGTATATCATAATAGACTACCTTTATTTTAAATAAATTAATTTATATAAGCTATTTATTTTACTTTTTTATCTTTATATAATTTAAATAGATATTTATTAATTAATAATAATGTTATTATTTATTCTTTAATTTATTTTTTTGGTTAATAATATATTTGTTAGTATAATAATTGTACTGTCTTGATATAAGCATATTTATTATAATTAAATAAATATAGATTTATAATATAATTATAATTTATTATTCATAATTCATATATATATGTAATAATTCAGCTACAATCTTGGGGCCAACGGGTTAGTCCCTATTATTAATTAAGGTGTGATTAAATATATATAAATAGCGTATTTAAGTTAGGTGTTTTTGATTACCTTTATTTTCTTTTCAACTTTAGTACATATCTTATATTATTAATATATATAATAATATATTAATGTATTATAATTTCATTATATTTTTTAATCAACTTTACATAAAAAAAATAGAGAATATATATATATATGTAATCAATAATGAATTTGCCAATAATTGAAAATTTCTGAGACCACGTTAGGTTACCTTGAACATACGAGTATAGTACACGCAGTGCAGGTGAGAAGCCTATGAATAATTATATATATATATATAATTATATATATATAATTATATATATATATAATTAATATATATATAATATATTATATATATATTATTATATATTATATATATAATATATAATATATATATAATATATACTATTAAATATATAAATTATAATAACATTAGAATAAGAAGATATTCACTCAATGACTGGGGATAAGGTACGTAATAACATGTCACAGAGAAATCAAGAAAACGTTAAGTAGAAGAATTAATGATTATGACACAAGTCGAAAAGAAAGCCAGCTTTAACCACCCCTAATTATGCTTCTAGTTGAGAGAATCTAGTCGTCAAGTCAGAAAATGCTTACCCTATAGAGCTCTATCAACGGGGCTATAGCTTGACAGTTATATATATATTTTAGACCTCACTATGGTAATCTTCAGTTTCCATATAAAGGTTATTATCCATTGTGACTCACGGTTAGTCACAACCAATTAACCCTCCTCATAATACCTAGATATAATCCATTTACACTCCCAATTATATGCACTTTTCTTCTAGCCTTCTGCAATAAACTTCACTATATCCACATACCACTTCCTATCCAGGCCTTCCCCTTTAATTCACGCGTTGACGTCAGGTAATTCGCTAGTCTTCTTATCACTCTCTTTCGGATTCTTTTACCCCTATGTCGTCATTCTGTGATTCCCAAGCCACAATATCACCACCACTTCCATTATACATTCCCATTCTTTACTCAACTCGCCAACCCAAGCACTCTTACACTCCTTCATCTCACACCTTTCTCACATATACCCACACCATCCATCTCTCAACTGCTACGACATTTTATCTTCTTTAATTTCACATTACCTCACTATTCCTCCTTACCTATCATAATATCGTTCCTCAACCATTTCGTTCATTCCTTCTCTTTCTTTCTCTATATCAACCCTTTCTCCTCACCAACTAAAACTCTCACCTAAACTCTATATACACCTCATCTAGTATTTACCCATTTCTCCTACAAGATGTTCACTAAAACCATTTTTTAACATTTACCTCTTCTTATATACCGCTCTTCTCACTCAATAATACCATTATTTTACCTAAATCACATCTCCTTATCACCTATATACTATTCCAAATCCTTATTATCTTATTTACTAACCTCACACATATAACCGGCTTCATCAACCTTATAATATAAAAACTACATATACTCAACTCTTATACCTGAGACTTTAGACATTCATCACCCCTATCAATGTTTCATTCTACACATTAAACTAATAGTTAATAACATCTGGAACACATATATTTTCTAAACAATACTTATACTTATAAGTTATTTGAATATTAATCCTACCCTTTATCATAAATTTACCTACTATAGTAACATCATATGCTTTCATCTCTCACTACTCCAGGATAGTCGCGTTGTCTCCTCACACCCTCTGTGACGTCATTCATTTTAGTTGGTCAGTCCCTCCCCTTCGCCAATAGCCCTCGACCTCGAGAACACACGTAGTTCACTGCTATACAGAACTATCCTACTCGCCTGAGCAAAACCTATATACATTACATTCCTAAATAAACCTTCCGACCATCCTCCGCTAACTTCTAATCTCTAACCTCAAATCTAGTCCGCAAGTCGCAAGTCCGCACGTCCACCCATCATCTCGGCCTTCCTACGCTTCTCCAAGCAAACAGCTAACTACCCGTCTATAAAGTCTTCTTTACCGCTAAATTTGGAATATTATCTATAGGAACGTACAAAAAAACGACTTCACAAAAGGTTTTTATATTAAATACTACTTGGAGAATCCAACAGTAATATATATATATATATATATATATATATATTATATATATATATATATATATATATATATATAATATATTTTCTGGTGTATCGTTCATATTGGCGAAAACAATTCTCATGTCTATGAATATTCCTTCAATAAACTTATTCACTACAAAAGATATATACATGCGTCTTATATCATGAGAATAATATTCCTCACGGAGATAAACACACGGGCTCGGTGATCATATTCCAAGATACAAAATTATAGTGATTGTTCAGAATATCCTATATTTATTCACACACCTAATTTAAGCTATATCAATACAAATTCCAACGCTCAAACTCTATAATTCTGGAATAGCATCTCTTAACAAATCATCAATTTACTTATTATAAGAATACAATATTTACTGCAACCGCCACAGAAAATATACAGAAATAGTACGAAAGCGATTGGTGCACTAAGTTATAACAAATGTTGAAAATGAGCACCCCAGCGGCAATACAGGCTCTATTTCTGCGACTTCATTGATTGGCGGACCGTTCAAATATGCCATGTTGTGCCGAATTGTGTCAACAAGATGCGATTAATGCGAGCCTAAATTATCTTCGGGACTTTTCACTGTTGCGTATAAACAAATGTTTAAGGTGACCCCATAAAAAAAAAAAAAAAGAAGAAATCCAATGCATTTAGGTTTGGAAACCGCGGAGGCCAAGGTTGTGTACCTCCTCGACCTATCCACCGGCGTGGATATACAGTGTTCAAATAGTTAAAAGCAACTAAACTGAAATGAGCTGGAACGCCGTCGTGCATAAAATACATTTTCGATCTTAATTGTATGGGACGTCGTTCTAGTCAGTGTAGGCAGTCATGTTCAAGAAATATGGCGATAAACCGTCTCCAGTTAAGCCTCGCTGGTTAAAATGAATGGACCTATAATGGTCGCAACAATTCCGACCCATACATTCAATGAAAACTGGTGTTGATGGCTGCTTTCAACTATTGCATGTGGGTTCTCATCAGCCCATATGTGATTTGTTGTGGAAGTTCGATATGGCGTCTCTGGATAAATTTTGCCTCATCGAATGAAACTAATTTTCTGCTAAATGGGTGAAGATTGTCTGCAATTTTCTGTTGCATCCATCGACACAAAGCTACTCTTGCAGGAAAATCAGTTGTTTACAAGGCCTGCACTCGTTGGAATGTGAATCAAGGGTAAGAAGTTGATTTTTCAATACCCTGAAAACTGTCGAAAGACTTCATGTATTGTTGCAGCAATCTTTCTGGTACTTGTTGTAGGACTGTTCTCAAGTTCTTGGAGAACCTGTCCTTCGACATCTGGAGTTGATACTGTGCGAAGTCGCCCGTTTCCATTAGTAAGTTTTTTAAAACTTCCTGTTTCTCTAAGACATAGTATGATGCGGGATGACACGATTAGGATACATTTCTTCATAGAGACGCATTGCTGCTAATGAATTACAGTTCGTACGACCGGTAAACAAAATCATATCGCAACATTTCCACTGTTGTGTAATTCAATTTTGAGAAAATATGAGCAACACTTTAACACAGAACTTGACGCGAGCACGGACTAGTATATGTATAAATGAAGCGAGATACAGAACTAGTAAATAACAGGTAGGTAACCTTTTCCTACGATATATTTGTGCTTATTTTTAAAGGTTGAGATGTGGCACGGGACGGGCAATGGAATATATCAGATATGTCCCACATAAGTTTCATCACCTTGTATCTTTGGAAACGAGGCGTTTTCGGTGAAATGTTTTATTGACACATATTATTATCTTATATTTATGCAAGGGATATCATACTAATTTTTCACAATATTAACGATACACCCTATATATATTATATATACTAATATATACTATATATATTATATATATATATATTATATATATATATATTATTTATATAATATATATCATATTATATATATATATAATATATTATATATATATTATAGTATATATATATATTAATAATATATATTATATTGTATATATATATAATATTATATATAATATATATATATATATATATATATATATATATATATATATATATATATATATATATATATATATATATATATATATATATGTATAAATAAATAATATATATATAATATATATATATTACCCTATATATATATATATATATATATTATATTATATATATATATATATATATATATATATACATATATATATTCATTTACATTTTCACCTCTGGTAAGAACATCTCCATTAGAATACATCCAATAAAACTAAACACATTGACATAACCAGAAATCCCTTAGAAGGTGAAGCACAATAAGAGCATTCACGCTGATTCATCAACCTCTCTCTACCTCCAAACAAGCACTTACTCTACATATGTTCTCCTCCACTAAAAACCTGAGAACTTACTATCACCACGTGCTAGGCTAATTCCTCTTACTGATATATAAGGAGCGCTGCTAACATGTTTTACTAATGCTGTCTTAGCTTTACATTTACACCCCTCATACCTATCAAATTTATTCACTCCAGCACCTTACCTATAATTATCCCTCACTCTTCATCATATACTAATTTAGTCACTATTTTAACCAGATTATACTAAAAAACTTACATATCACATATTAATATCAATACTGTATCCTTTTCCTTATTCTCTACTTTCTCCATAAAGCATCTTTAAATCGTATAATTAACTTGATTACCACTACATACTATACTTCCCTAAGATCCATCCTTCTTCTTCTCCACACTTCTCTCCTCCGGTTAAATTACTCTATCACTATCACTACTCAATATATATAATTCTACCATTATCAACTTTACTATCTAAATATATATATAACTCAAAGACAAATTAACATCTATAATAAAATTATTTCCAATCATATTAACCATTTCAATCTTATACTCACCTTATCTTTTAATAATATACAGGGGGACCAACAACATCCTCCAAATCCTATTTTGGGTGGGTGTATACTACACATACATTACACTCTCTCGCATTCATTACCATATAAGTTTATTATTATGATAAACTATATAATAAATCAATTAGCATCTTCCTTCACCCCTCTAACAGTTATCTCCATCTGTAACATTATCCGATAGTACTGGTAACATCAATTGAGTCATTCCAGTCTATAAAATCATTCTCAATCATAGATGTTTTTGATTTTTCCTATCTCCTTTTTATATCGCGCTATTTAGCTTATATAAGGACGGTGCCTCGATATATATGAGGTTTTTGTGGAAGTTCTCTATATTTACTCTCAATAATAGCTAAATAAGTTCTAATCACTATAACATCATCTTCTATTGCACCGTTACTAAACTCGAATACAACAACATATCATCCATTATATATCTATTATAAGTTAACCTAATAAGAATTTATTAATAAGTAAAAACATAATACTTTCATTATTTTAAAAAGGTGAGGTAACTAAGAGCGGAAACTTTTTTTGATACCGCACGTTTGAGTTAAAGTCGCTAAATTTACCTAAGTCTCCGCCATTACCGTACTGGTTACCCGCACTCTATTCTATGGTAGTATATACCGCTCGGATAGTCGGACTTATGATAGATACTAGCGGATGTAACGCGGAATCATAATAAGAGCGGAAGTGCCTACTCATCTGATAATTAATATATTATAATATATTATTTATAATTTTAATATATATATATTATTATTAATATATATTTAAATATAATATATATATTATATATATATATAATATATATATATATATATAAAGATATATTATAATATATATATATTATATATATATTAATTAATATATATATATATATTAATAATATAATATATATATTAATATTATATAATATATATTATATTATAAATATAATATATATATATATATCCATATTTAATATATTATTAATTAATATATAATTACGTTTTCTAATTAATATATATATATATATATATATTTATACATACTTAAAGTGAAAGTATGCTGAAAAAATTTTAATTATTATTGAGAAGACCTTTTATTATCGTGTAATTAATCAATCGTAAAAATTAATAAAATTTCAACATTATTCCTTTCCAAATCAAGGAAAAAATTTTCAATTCTTTGAAATATAAGAACATTTACTACTCACAGGACTGTCCTATATAGTATATAATATATATATAATCTTTTTACATTACAGTCTTAAACACTACACACGCAATAAATCACAAACACACATATATATTCTAATACAACATAACACACACACAATCAATATATAATTATATATATATTATATATTAATATTAATATATTATTAATATAATATATATATATATTATATATATATATTAATATATTATCTAATATTATATTTATATATATAATTATTATAATATATATAATTATAATATATTAATATTATATATAAATATATTAATATAATATAATATATATTATATATATATATAATATATATATATTATTAATATATATATATTATATTATTATATATATATATAATATTATCTAATTATATATATATTATATATAAGTATATAATATATATAATATATATATATATTATATTCATTCTCACAATAATATAAAAACCCAAGACTATGGGTGTAAGGTCGTGACATGCACCGGAAACAGTAAAAGTTAAGATGAAGATATTGACTTAAAAGTGAAAAGAAAGCTCAAGAGCATTTACCTACTATATCCTTTATACCTCTTAAGTGAGTAACTCGTTATCGCTAAGTCCGAAAAATCCATCCATTACTTATTGAACTTTCAAACATCGGCTGCGACGGTAACCCTACTATTGATGACATCTCGTCAGTGTGGGGCTAAATCCCTTGTGCTCACAGGTGTGGCAAAAAATATTAACATACCCCTCACAAAAACCCTGATCTTCCATCCTATTTAATGCACTACTTTTCTTTATCATCACCTCTGCAAATACACTCACATTTTCCTCACTCCTCCAGGCATTTTCACTTTACTTGACATCAATCCAATTTTTTTTATTTCACGAGTCTTACCTATATACCACCGGTCGATTCTGCTACTATACTCCTACATCATAATACATCCCTATACTACGAGATCATATCATTTTATCCTTTTACCCATGGCCAAACCAATTTTCATAATAGTGGCTTTCATTTAATTTTCTCCATTTAACAACCTTTCCTTCACAACCACAATAACTCTCTAATACGTTCATAATTTCAGATCAGTTCTCTATTTAGTGTCTTACTCAACACCCTACACATAACGCGCACCTAACAGCATATACTCGCATGCCATGAAACGCTTTTTGTACTTTTCAGATCTAATATCTTTCTTTGTTTCAGACCAGTGAATGCAGATTGAGTTCCTATCAGGCGGATTTCCTGCACTAATTGTCTAAAACCACGATTGCTCATTGAACTTACAGGTAACCAAAAAAAAGGCTCTTCACATGCACCCAGAAATCGCTCATAGCGCGCGAACAACTGAGATCTTTCTCGTGTTCATTTTCCTTATACCATGCCCCTAATAATCGATTTATTCTGTTCACAATTGCTCTAGGCACCTATACTTGAGCATTTCACAGCGGAGGTGTTCCTGTGCAACTTGAGACCTTCATCTTGCGTTTTCCTGTTTTTTTTCATCTCCACATGATTATACCTAAACACCTATATTTAACGCATCTAGAACCACTCGTTCCAGCTGATCTCCAGTCATGGAAAATATAATTACCTATTCGTCGGCACCGCAGGAATTTAGTCCTCACTTATACAACGCAGTGTACCCTCATTTTACCTTATTATCTACGATTCCTTTCAAACCCCTCCTTTTATAACCACCCTGGTCAAATCTCTCTACCAATCCTCTCAACACACTCATATTTCAGAAATTACGCCAACAACAAATTGATCCGGAGGTATTGAATTATACTTGGAGATATGGATTTATTTATATAGGTATAGGATAGTACTCACGTAGTATATATAATCTATAATATATATATATTATTGTATATAGTAAGTAGTGAGTATTACCTCTCACACTCCACTCACTCACTCTATATAGTATATATATATATATATATATATATATATAATATATATATATCTATATATTTATATTATATATATATATATAATATATATATTATATATATTATATATATATATATATATATATATATATATTAAATGTAATATTAAATAATAATAATAAATGAATGAGTCACAGAAGATTTTACTCTTCGTCAGCGGGATTCGAACGTTGGACTCCGCGTTGCTGAGTTAACAACAACCGGATGCTCTAACCACTAGGCCATCCACGTCCCCAAAAAAAAGACGAAAATCCGCTCAAGCGTAAGTTTTTAAAAGCACCCGGTTTTCTCATCCCATAATTGCTGAGTACTCAAAGGCCTGGCCCCCATAAATGAATGAGTCACAGAAGATTTTACTCTTCGTCAGCGGGATTCGAATTTAATAATTACATATTAAATTTAAATGAATGAGTCACAGAAGTTTTACTGTTCGTCAGCGGGATTCGAACGTTGGACTCCGCGTTGCTGAATTAACAGTAACCGGATGCTCCTAACCATAGCCATCCACGTCCCAAAAAAGAACGCTTCAAACGTAGTTTTTAAAGCACCCGGTTTTCTCATCCCATAAATGCTGAGTACTCAAAGGCCAGGAGGTTCAAGAGGTGAGGTTGGGGGGTGAAGAGGGACGGGAAGGAGATATGGAAATACAAATAGGAAGAATTATTAGGGCGATACTAAAGGAAAAAAAGGAAAGTCCACAGGTCTAGATGGAGTTGAGTATGGAAATTGTTTTACAGATGGGAGGCAAGAGGGGTGGAGGATATGGCTGTACAGGTTAATACTAATTTTATATCTTTTATGGATTATATGAGTATCAAAATTTAATACAGGGGTATGAACGTATTTAGGTATTGGGTATGGTAACGTAGACGAGGAGGAATTATGCCTATCATGGTATTGGTAGGTGATAGTGTTTGATTTTTGAGCTATTCCCACTGAGTGAGGTATCGAAGAGAGAAAGGAAAGGGGAGTACTAAACACTAATGGATGGTTAAGTGTTTGCGTTAATATGATAGAAGAAAGTACTATGCTTTTGGAGTGTAGTAGGGATAAGTGTAATGGGAGAATACTAATTGGAGGGAGAGATTTAAACGGAAGAGAGAATGGGGGATCAGAATTCTTTAGAGGGTGATTGGATTGTGTAGGAGACACTCGCCGGTAGGCTGGTACGAGTTCTCCGAGGTGGCATAGAGCTCACATGTGTTTCACTAATGGAAAGATGGCACTCATCATGTTTGTGAGAAGAGAGTATGCAGAACACATAGAAGGATCGCAGAAGAGAGTGTGAGGGTGTCGGAGATCGTATTCTTTTTTATATCTTGTTAGAAAGTGCACTGAGATAGCTACATAGTATGCTGTACACGAGCGCGGATTGAATGTGTAGTAGTATTGTGAGTAGACATTAGAGGAGGGAACATAATATGGTGTCAGATAATAAAAAAGAATACCGAACGGTATAACTAATATGTGAGAGAGATTAACAGGATATTCAGGAAGGGATTGCCTATTTAATAGCGAGGAGAGTGACGAGTAACAAAATATGTGAACTGAGTGTGAAAGATAAATATCACGCTAAGAGTAACCAGTTGAAGCAATTATGTTTATAAATAGACAGCTTGAATGGCGATGGAGAACAATAGGGTTATGAAAGACATTAAAGCAGAAGATGTGTAGGATCAGTGCACGTTCGAACCTTCGATCGCTCGATTTATCAGTTTTAATTATGGAGTAAGTGGTAGAACAGTGAAATTCAAGAGTGAGACTGTATCGAGAGGAGGTTTGAAACAGCCTTGCGATGACGTCAAGGTGCGGGTGGCGTAAAAGGTGTTAGAATGGACATAATAGGGTCAGAGTGTCGTAAACACTCGGTGATTAAGTCGTCAAAACGCAAGTCGCACTAACTATTGGGCTGGAGTGTAATTAGAACTAACCTGGTAGGTTTAGGGTTGTGGCTGAGAGCACAGGACTTTAGAATGGTTGTAGTACCTCTAATTGGTGGATTAGGGACGTCGTTTGAGGCAGATGTCTGATGTGGTAGACGTAGTAAAGAGGTCTAAAGATAAATGCATGGGTAAGAGAGTAGAGAGTGGATTAAGTGCGTTGTTGAGGAGGGAAGTGTGACGGAAAGCAGATAGAGCGGCGTAATGGGATTCAGAGCCTTCTAATGTTCACGGGATGGCTTGTCTCGTAATAGTGGTTAAAGGAAAGGGTTAATAAAAGGTTTTTCAGTACTTTATAAGGGCAATTGAGATTTGGGTTGAGGGTAACGAGGAAAGGAGGAATTGACAGAAGCAGATATGACTACATTCAGTGACGAAAGGATGAAGGGTCTTCTGAGAGCATTTAGGTAGTGAGATTGTGAGAGGGTATTACTGGAAGAAGGAGGTCTGTGAGGATATCATATCACAATAGTAACTCTATAGAGTAAGCTTCATATCTCCTCTCTATATACAAAGTAATCAATTAGTGTCTAAGCGATAGCATATACAGAATTCGGATGTAGGTAGAACATAGGGGTTGAATTGCGTAGGAACTCCTATAGAGATGGAATTCGTGGATAGAGTTCTGTGTGTGAGATCGAATCAGAGTGAGTGTGAGAGAGCGGTTGTGTGTTGTGAGGTAATGAAACAGTTTGAGGATCAAGGGATTGAGTGAGGATCTCGAGAATAACGGAGGTTGATAAATAAAGAGTATGTTGATTTGGAAGAATGGTTTGGAGCATGTAAAGTCAAGCGTTAGATAGGAGAATCTAATAGAATGATGGTTTGGACCATCTGGAGAGAATGGAGGGGCAGAGGGTGGTTAGGAGAGTTTCGCCGGAGGCAGAAATTTGGGACTAGTGAAGAGAAGGAAGGGGAGAGAGATAGGAACAAAATGAAGAACGATGGATGGATGGAATAAAGAAAATGTTGGAGAGAGGAATGAGGGTGGAAGAAGGTAGGGTGTTAGCGGAAGAGAATAGCACACTCGACATGGAGGACGTTGTGGCGTTATAGAGCTAAAGATGAATGGCACTATATAGAGGAAGGACTGACATCGTACTCACTCCCCAGCAATTCTTGAGATGGGACTCCGCTTCATCGCGAGGTGAATATAACACAAGATAAGACAGTGTCTATTGAAGAGAATAATAATAATTGGAGTTATATATATAGTGAAGTGAGTAATATAGTGAAATTATGATACAACATATAAGTAGTAGAGAAGAACTTACATGCATAATAATGAACTTAAATTTACTAAGTAACTCATATAGTTATTACGATGGCAATTTAGTAATATGTGACAAACATATACAGGCACCAATATAGCCTTTTATAAGGGATTAATATACCTATAATTATATACTATATGAGAATAATATTTTATTTTGTAAATAAGAAGTGAATTAAGTGAATTATGACTGTATATGCAGTATATTATAATATATATATATATATATTATAATTTTTAATATATATAAATAATATTATTATATATATAGTACTAAACTAATAGAAAACAAAAATAAATACTTAATATAATCACATTAATTATATACATATAATATTATATATATATATATATTATATTACGTACTCAAATATATAAGTACATTAAAAATTAACAAAGATTTTTATAATTATACAAAGTCACTAATATAATAAGCTTCAAATTTTATGTAAGCAATACAAAATTAATTAGATAAGAATGAAATTCTTTTACAAGTGGAGTCATTTAAATCCTATTATTTATTTATCACTCCAG